>OAMR01000004.1:2514162-2558711 GCA_900205405.1 Echinochloa crus-galli | reverse complement strand
TAGCTGCTAGTTTCTTAGGGATTAAGCATGGCGAAAAAATAATACGCGGCAGCCACAGATGGTGACAAATATGATACTAGTCGCCTGCACCACCTGATCTGATCGGCCGCGTGCCACGCGTGCGGCCTGCAGTCAAAAGCTAGCCCCCCGGAAATAAAGCCGAGATGTTTTGGGCCATGGATCCAAATCATATGCGTAGAAATAAACGAATGAAAGCCACTAGCGCTAGAGAGAGATGCTTAGAAAAAACCGTTGCTGGAAAAAGCAGCGTCACTTCACGGATAAGGACCTTCTTCTTTAAAGGCGACGCTAAAAAAAGCAGTCTTGTGGCGAAAACTTATTTGCATATATGATTGGCGTGCATGCCATGGCCGCCCGGCGCCTTTGCTGCACCCTACAAGGAACCATGAAAAACTCTTTTTCACATTCGTGCAAAGAGTATTCTGCACGGTGAAGTCTCTTTTGGTTATAATGCTTCACGTTTCGGACATGGCATTATATGTCTTGATCTATTTTTTTGAGATGAAGAGACGGTATATTAATTTTTCAGTAAGAAACGAGATAGGTAGTCTATTTTGTAATAAAAAAAAATAAAAAGAGCTCCAGATAATGTGTATACGAGAATCTTTCCAAATGAGATATAACATATACTGTTGTTTCATTTTGAAAACTCGGTCTATTGCTAAACCTTTACCCGAAGGTGTCCCTCGTTGTCTCCAGGGACTGGCAAGCTAGACACACTATTTCTATATGTCCTCCTTCCCTAGTGCCGGCCAAAATTTGGTCCAATAAGTACCCTTGTAGATTACTGAATTGCAGAGTGTATTTGTGATTTTCCAAAAGGCACATCAGTACGACATCGCCACCAAATCGTAACGTAATAGCTGCAACTAAAATTGTTTCCTAATATTGTTCCCATGCCCATTTATGTGATGTATAGAATTGCTATGGCCTTCATGCTAGCGACAGATTATTTTAAAGCTATTGGTAGTCAAAGTCTTAAAACTTTTGACCAAGTCGTGAAATGTCAAGTATATTTTGACCCAGAGAGAGTATATACGTAGTCTCTAAACAGAGATTTAGTTCCTTCTAACCATTGTTCCACGTATTTTGGTCCCACCGGTAGAGGCCGGTATTATGTCTATACCGGTAATATCAGTTATTTTTGGGCCAACATATTAGCAAATAGCTTCAAATTATAGCCAAATCTTGTCTAAATCTTAAAAATACCGGCCAAAATTTCGGCCGAAAACCGGTATCCTTACCGGCCCTTTTCGGTGTTTTTACTTCATCCGGTAGCCAAAACACTGCTTCTAACGAAATATTCACTTATGCCTACATCTCTTTCATAAGGACCAAAGTGGTTAGACAAATTTGTGTTGATGTTGAGGATCGATAGGAGGCTGATTTCATGAGGATGGTGTCATAATTCTTTCTAAAATGTTTTATCCGCCATTCTCCTAGATTGTACTTACTAAGTATCAAATTCACAAATGTGTGATAATAGATGGACCTTTGTCCATAACAAACAATTGTCGGCTAGTTGCATAATGCAGTCCCATTTAGTGGACAGGAATGTGACAAAAACTTTGAGGTCTGCAAATCCACTCGGCACAGCAAAGATATTTGCAAATTTATATATATTACTTAAAGCCCGTGACACTGAATAGTGCTTACTTAAAGCCCGAGCACTTCGTTTCACTAGCCTGGGTGCCTTTTTTTTTTCTTCTCAGAGTATACTTATATTATCTTCCGGATAATGCTGTGGCAAATCATTCATGCCGCAGATAAGTTGGAGTTCCTTGGTTGGTGTCTGAATTATTGCTAGCATATATATATATATATATATATAAGCATTTCAGAGAACCATCATTACGACTGATCAGCTTTTTGTTTGGTTTCCTTTTGCTCCCCACATAATGCACTGCAGTTCTTGCCCGTTTCATGTTTGGGACGAAACAGTATAAAAAAGCACCATAAAGATCAGTAAAACTCATGGCATTGGCATTGTTGCCCGGCCGGCCGGCTTGCCTCAGCATTGTTACACTGGTACAGCAACGGTCGTCAGAAGCAGAAAGCGGCAGAGGCATATCCTGTGGAATCCACTGCCCAACCTCCAGCCTACTAGCTTTTTCCATGTCCTGCTGCTGCTCCTCCTCGGCAGGCCTTTTCCAACGGAAGGGAAAGGGCAGGGCCAAGCCAAACTCCAAAGGCACGACAGCGACGGCAGTACTACGCCACCACAGCTACTCGCTTCCTGCTTGGCAGAGTCGGCTACAGCTAATGCTGCATGAGTAGGACGCCACGGCAGGGCTTGCTTATTCAATCTTTTGTTGGGCCACCTTGAGCTACCAGGTCGCCTCGCCGTAGAAAACGCATGCGGCGCCGTTTTCCGGTTGCGGATGGCATGGCGCCGGCAGGTAGGCAGGCAACCATATGCCAAAATGCCATTTGTTTTGTTTGCAAAATTGCAACCTAGCTGCTACTGTACTCCAGTAGTGTGATACTAGCAGTAGATGGAGGAAAGAGCGTCCTTTTGTTTGGCCGAGAGGATCTTCAGATATCCAATGCCATGTGTGCTTGTGCTTTAGCTTTGGAGGGTAGCAGGCAGCATCTGCTGCAGGTGGCTTGGTGAAAGAGCAAAGGCCAAAAGACCAAAGGGAGGGAGGGAGGCCTCGTCAGGTACAGGAAGGGGATAACCGGATAAGCTCTGCACAGTCATCTCTCTGTCTGTCTCTCAAAACTTTTTTTTTGTTTGATTAAAAGACCCAAAACCCTCTTTCACACTCTGTCTTGTTAATACTTCTCGTGCCGCTTTACATGTATGATGATTTCCCCTGTCAAAGGCGACGCAAGTTGAGGATAAAGAACCGAAAAGCGTTGCAGCTTTGCACATCCCCTTCCACGTTTCATTTGCCACCAGACCAGACCTGCATTATTCAGAGCTAGCAGAGCCGGCGGCTTCGGTACAGTCAAAGCGCTTCTGGCGGCTCACGTAAAGCTTTGCAGGCCCGTTAGCCGTGTTTCGTTTTATAAATAGACTTATTTAATACTTCATGCATGTAAGATTCTTTTTAAAAAAAATATTTTCGTTTTCAAACGAAACACGGCCATACATGTTTACAGCTTTGCTTGCAAGGGCACGTAAAGCTTTTCCTGATGATGCATGGAACTAGTACTCTGCGTTTGCCTGCGCGTCCGGATCGTACTGCATTCCTACCACATACCTGATCCTGTTCTTGGTGCAAGATTTCATTCAAACTACGGGCCCTCTCCCCATGGCCGGAATTACGGGGCCGAATTTCAAGTTTAGCTGGTGTTTTACTTTTCTACTTTCACATAGATTTGCATTTTCTGCTTCCACTTTACGTTGCTGCAGTAATCTCGTCGCCAAAATACAAAGATTAAGGGCCTGTTTGGTTAAATATCAATTTGTGCCAAGCCAAAACCATGGCAAACACTCCCTCCCTCTCTCTCATCTAGGGTTTGCACCCCCCCCCCTTCCTCTCCCCCCGTGCCTCGCCGCCGCCACCGGAGCTAGTCACCGGAAGCCCGAGGGCAGCTATAAGGGCAGCGGTGTGGCGAAATCACCGGCGCCCGGATCTGGACGACGGTGGCGGCCGTGCATGGGGCCGGCGGCGACGGCGACGACGTGGCTCGTATGGCGGCAGCGGTGATCGCGACCATGGGCCGTGTGTGGCAGCGCGCGCAGCGACTGCGGGCCGGCATTGACGGCGTGGCCCATAGGGCGGCGATGACTGCGGGTGACAGTGGCGCGCGGTGTCGAGGGTCGTGTGGCGGCGACCGCGGGCTGTGCGGCGGCGGCGTGCGCGGCGACCGCGGGCAGCGGCGACGACCTGTGGTAACAAGCATGGGGCAGTGGCCGGCCGGCCTTCCCCCAACGGAGCCCAAACACTGAGCACCCACTGCCCCTCCCGTCTATCCTCTTCGCCTCACCGACGCCGTAGGTGGCCGGTGTGGCAGAGACAGTGGACGTGTCCATGTTTTCTACTGATGTCTTCTAATCGCGTGTGCAGATCCTCGGGTGAAATCCAGCTCAATCTTTGATCGTTGTCGATGACGGTGGTGCTGTTGCATCGTTTTTCTTGTTGAATGCGTCGTTGTTTGGACCTTACCATTCAGAGATATATCCGGGTGAAAATTGAAGAACCAGCTCGCTGGTTCAGGCGGCGGCGGCATCTGGCGTCACTTCCTTCTCAGGGGCGTCACCTTAGAATCTCTGGGTTGGCGGTAATTGGTCTAGCTCACCGTGTTTGCGGTGTATTTGCTTGTTGACTAGTTTGGCAGCAGGTTATTTGAAGTTGTGGGCGGGATCGACTAAGTGCGGTGTCTACGTGACGGAGACCATCAAGCAGCTCATGACTGTTTCTTACGGTACAATTCTGACATCCAAGTTTCTAAGTAGACTAGCGATGTAAAGAAGAGCTGTTGGAAAAAGACGAATCAAGTTTAAAGCAAGGGTGTAGAAGAAGCTGTGAAACTTAGTCTTTCTAACTTTTTTAGTCCTTTTAGCTTTTTTTTCTTGTCTTTTATGTTCCTCGATTTTGAGGTTGAGTCTAAGAACTTTTGTAACTTTTGGCTATATATATCCACATGTGGATAT
Source organism: Echinochloa crus-galli (assembly GCA_900205405.1). Lineage (NCBI taxonomy): Eukaryota > Viridiplantae > Streptophyta > Magnoliopsida > Poales > Poaceae > Echinochloa > Echinochloa crus-galli. Next base: position 2,554,087 of record OAMR01000004.1, on the reverse strand, counting down.
AGAGGTCGGATTGTATCCAATATCTAAAAAAACATGGCAAGCTAAAATTATGGCCAACCAAAAAAGACAGGCCAAAGTTATGGCATGAAATTTAGGTAGTCATTTGGTTTGGTGCTAAAATATGGCAACCAATATATTTTTTCATTGTGAGCTTCAAGAAGTTTCTAGGATCTGTCCATGATTTTGGCTACAAATATTATTGTGCCAATTTTTTGGTAGTGAACCAAGTGGTAGCCAAAATCTCTGGGCATGCCTTAATTTTAGTTGGGCAAATATTGGAAGCCAACCAAGCAGGCTCTAAGGTAGCGTTTGGATGTAGATATTTTACCTCAGAATTCAGAATTTGTATTGGTAGCCCTCAATACCAGCTGTTTGGATGCCCTAGAATTAAGAATTGAAAATTGACTCCAATACCAACCGGTATTCATCTCACTCTTCCCCACGCGCCCCCAATGCCGAGCCTCCCCCTCCGTTTTAACTGAAATCGGCCTCCTTACCTCCCCCGCCCCACATCTCTTCGTCTACCTCTCACACTCCCTTTTCACCGGCAGCGCACTTCCCCCACGGCCCTACCTTCCTCCTCCGCCTCCCTTCGCCACGGACCTCCTCCGGCGGAGCCCCTCCTCTACCACCCTCCTCTGCCTTCCTCGGTTTCAGATCTCGTCCGGCACCCACATCTGCTACCACTCTCCTCTGCCTCCCTCGACCATGGAGGGATCTCCTTCGGGCACCACACTCCCCTACCATCCTCCTCCGCTTCCCACGGCCGCGGACCTCCTCCGGCCAAGGACGTCACTGCTCTTATGGCCGCCTCTCGTTGCTGGATCTAGGTCGACCTCGAGCTCGTGGTGTACAGGGGCTCGATAGGAGAGAAGAATATGAGTCCTGCCTCCTCCTGTTCTTCCTCGCGCCCCTACCTCTTCTTCCTTGGAGCCGTGCCCCCATCTCTTCTTCCTTGCAGCCACGTTCCCTTCTCTTCTTCCTCCCGGCCCTTCCTCCTCCTGGTCGAACGGGTGGACTACATAGCTCAGCGCAAGGAAGGGCGGAGTGCAATGGTTGAACAGGTGGAGCTGCGTCATGCCGACGAGGTCGGGCTGGCAGGGTGCAGCATTCCGGTGGGTGGTGTCTGGACCAAATTCAATTCTAGTCTTTTGTACATCCAAACATAAATCGAATCGGTTTTTTGCTTGAATTTTAAGAGTCAATGTAATAACCATCCGAACAATAGAATTTGAATCGTGTCTCAATTTAATATCATGGCTGATTTGCTATTGAAGCCAATTCAATACCATACCCTCCAATATCGACACCGCGCAAAGCAATTTGTTTTGCGCGGACCAACGGGCCGGGCCTGCGAGAGAAAACCCGCTAAACTTGTTTCTTGTTCGGCAGTTCATGATGGGCTTCAAGGCTTGGGCCACAACGGCCCAATACTGACCTGACCAGTCAGTCGCTGTGCGGAGCCGCCGCCGCCGCCTCACCGTCGACGGCGGTCCTTACTCTGCCGGAGTTAAGGGGCCGTCGCGCCGGACACCAAAGTGGCGCGAATCGCTCCGTCGTCCCATCCAAGTACCCTCTTCTCCCTTACTGCGCCTCCAGGTCCAGGTTCCTGCTCAAGCTCCCGTCGCGCTCCGTCTCCGCCACCCAAAAATAGCCGGAGCCGGGAGAGGACCGGAGGCTGACGGGAGGAAGACACACGCGGCCGGGGCGTCCGCGCCTCCCGCGCGCCCCATTCGCTCCCGTCCTCACCCCCTCGCCCGCGCCCATGGCAGGCAGTGGCACCGCCCTTAAATCCCCCGCGCGCCCGTCTCCGCCGCTTCGTTTCACCCCCTCCCCCACATGTCCCTCCGCGACCCCAATGCCGCACCGCCGGACCCATGTAATGAACGATGCCCGGCGCGCTGCTGGACGACGCCGCCACGGACAACCTCGGCAGGTTCCGCGCCGCCGTCGAGCGGATGGGCGTTCCCACCTTCAGCGCCTACGACCTCGAGAGGGTAAATCAATCAAGCCGCCTTCTCCGTCCGCAACAATGCCACGGCATTCAATTCGTTCCCTTGTTCTTTGTTCACCAATGCCATCGGTCCGGTCCGTGCAGGGCGAGCTGTCAGCTGTCGTCACCTGCATTCTTGCTCTAAAGGACCGGTTCTCGTCGCGCCTCGGCGAAGGCCACCGCAGCTCAGCCTCCCTCACCAGGTGCGACAGCGAAGGAGGCAGGAGGAACATGGAGTCCAAGCTGCAAAGGGTGCTCTCAAGCCCCATCATGTCAGGTGAACAATGCGTCGTCATTGGGACAATGTTATGACAATGGTAACTGCCTCGTTTACACAATAGGTTCAGATCGCTGGTTCAAACATATCTTTCTGTTGCACTTGCTTTCAGAGCCATACTCTCCTTCCTTTGGACCCGATGCCTATTCTCGGTCACAGGTATTTCAGCCGAGACAAGGACATTCGCCGAGGCAGGGACATTCGCCGAGACAAGGATATTCTGATTTACCTGGCTGTAAAATTTCGGACTTGATGAAATCCTCCAGCTTGGAGGTAAGTGCCGTGCAGCAATCTTCGGTCAAAAAAAACAAATAGAGAGGATGTGTTTTGTCCTTCCGGCGCTAACTTGCCATGCCAATAACATTGACTGTGCAATGTTTTTATGCAGAATGCTCCCACCCAGTCACTTTTGGGTGTTGTGAACAGCATCCTGGATGAGAGCGTCGACAGGAAGAATGGACAAATACCTTATGTAGGCTTCTCAAAAAATCAATGTAGTCATTTTGTTCTTTCCACATCTAAGAGGATTTAGTGCTGTATGTGTTAACACATTTCCTTGTATAAATGAATGTTAAACTTTCATTGTAGCGCACTGCTTGCTTTCTCAGGAAGGTCATAGTGGAGATTGAAAGGCGTATTTCTACTCAGGCTGGGCATATACGAAACGTAAGATACCAACTCTTTGTCTTTGTTGTGCCATTGGATTTGTCCTATGTGATTTCTTACCTGTCTCCAGCAAAATAACCTGATTAAAGCTCGCGAAGAGAAGTATCAGTCAAGGATAAGAGTGCTAGAAGCCCTGGCTTGTGGGGCAAGTGGGCAAACACATGTAAACTCTTCTATCTTCCCTGTGTCACTTATGTATATAAATCATGTTCCACCATAGTTTTACACACTATCTTCCCTTAGTTTTTTTCGATTTTGGTATCACCATCAAATGGTTAAATAATGAGACAATGGGAGTAGTGGTACAGCTCCATTTTTCAATCAGAGCTTAAAAATAATAGAAGGCATTACTGAGTTCTCTCTTTGCTCAGTGCAGATAATAGCAAACCATTCATTTGAACAAGTATTGCTTGTGCATCAATTGAACCATTCAATTTATGGAAGTCCACTTTTATGATGCAGGTGGAGAGAGACAAATTTGAAGGCAAGGAGCAACTGGCAGAGGATGATATGGCTAGATTAATGCAGTACGAGGAAGACTTGGTAAGATTGATGAAAGAAAAGGAAGATATGGTTAGGTTGCTTAAAGAGAAGGAAGATATGATCAGGTTACTGAAGGAAAAGGAAGATATGGTTAGATTGTTGAAGGCGAAGGAAGATACGGGCAACTTGAATAGCGACAAAGTAGATAGGTTACTTAAGGAGAAGGATGATACTGTAGTTAGATTGACGAAGGAGAAGGAAGACATGGTTCGCTTATTGAAGGACAAGGAGGATATAATTAGGCTAATGAAGGAGAAAGAAGACATGGTTAATGTGAAAGACGTCAAAGTTGAAGATACACTGCGAGCAACAGATGAGAGTAAAGATATGTTACTTAAGGAAAAAGACGCTATTGTAGTTCAATTGACAAAAGAAAAGGAAGACATGATTTGTTTGTTGAAGGAGAAGGAAGGTATAATTAGATTAATGAAGGAGAAGGAAGATATGGTCAACTTAGCTGGTGGCGAGGTTAGTGATAGGAAGCAAGCAGTAGATGACAAACGAGATAGGTTGATCAAGGAGAACAATGATGCCCTTTCTAGGTTAAAAAAGGAGAAGGAAGATATCACTAAGTTGCTAAAAGAGAAGGAAGATGTGATTAGATTGATGAAGGAGAAAGAAGATGCTGACTCGAAGAAAGACAATGTTGAAGACAGAAAACAGGCTACAGGTGCAGGTGCAGACAGGTCAATAGAGGAGAAGGCCGATGTAATTAGGCTGGTGAAAGAGAGGGAGGATTACAGTAATATGATTATGAAACTTAAACAGGAATTGGAATCATTAAAATCATCACATGAGGAGCTCTGCAAATTGTTAGAATCAAAAAAGGGAGATGTAGTTAAGCTTCTCACAGACAAAGAAATGAATGAAAATGTAATTTTGAAACTCAGGCAAGAACTTGAGGCAACCAAAAAGTCGCATGAGGCACATAGTCAGCAGTTAGAGACCAAAGCTGCCAAAGTAAGTAAGGAGTTGGAACAGAGGATAAAAGAAGTAGAGCTCATGTTAGAAGATTCTACCAAGAGGAGAAAAGAACTTGAGGAATCAGCCGAATCTAGAATCCAATTTTTGAAGCAGAAGGAAATAGTGGTAAACAAATTTGTGGGTTTGCAAGTAAAGAATGCTCAGGTATTAGTCAAACCACTTCCTTTCCGTTTTTCTTTACCTCTTTGGTGAATATCTGTATTCTGAACTTAAGTGAACAGTTGTCTGTTTCATCAGGATTTGAGGCTATCTTCTGTTTCCATTAGGCATGAAATCCTAAATTGTCAAAAAAGATGGTTTGAAGAACTATCTGGCCTTGGTGAGATTGAAGCATTGATTAATTATGGCCTACGTTGTCTCAATTCTTTTTCACCAGTAGGACAGCACTAAAATTTCAATTTAATTTTCAACAGGACAAAACCTTAAGGTGGTAACAAATGCTGCGGAAAAATATCACACAGCTCTTGCAGATAATAGAAAATTATTCAACGAGATCCAAGAACTGAAAGGTTCCTGTTTGAACTGCATCCAATAGTTCCTTCTGACTGGCTATCTGTATTAAACATAACATTGTGCAAGCAAAACATAGTAGCTTAACATAACATCTTTGAGCAGGAAATATCAGAGTTTATTGCCGGATAAGACCTTTTCGACCCTGGGAGGATGAGAAGTCCACTTCAGTTGAACACATCGGTGAGAATGGTGAAATGGTTTTATCAAACCCTACAAAGAAAGGAAAGGAAGGAGGCAAGAATTTCACATTCAACAAAGTTTTTGGCCCCACAACTACACAAGGTGCTCATGACTGTGAATCTAACAAATTATCTGCTGTTGAATCTGTAAAGTTGTGGCTAATTCCATATTTATAAATAGTGTTATGAGTTATACACTTATACGTTGTTTACTTATCCTTGTTTTTTACAGATATGGTCTTCAAGGATATTCAACCACTAATTAGATCTGTTCTTGATGGCTATAATGTTTGCATTTTCGCATATGGTCAAACTGGATCAGGAAAAACATATACTATGGTATGAAGCTATCAGGATTGAAGTCTTTCTGTCTGTTTGGATTTCTCTGCAATGGAGGACATATTCACAATACCTTGTTTTAATGAATTGCTCAGATGGGACCAGAAAACGCAACTGAGAAGGAATGGGGTGTCAATTATCGAGCACTGAATGATCTTTTCAATATCTCCCATGATCGGCGAGACACAATTAAGTATGAACTTGGTGTTCAAATGGTTGAGATCTACAATGAGCAAATCCGTGATCTTCTTGGTAGTGGTGGTTCACAGAAGAAATATCCTTCTTATTCAACACTTGTTTCAGTATAGCTTTCCATGTAATGGTGGAATACATGTTTTCTATGCAATTCCTGAAGTACTTAACTGCTATAGCAAAATTTTGTTATGCATTATAGTTTCCTTAAGTAATACTATATAAAAACTTGCAAAGTTTAGCTGGTTACACTATTTCTATCCTTTTTCTGATTCTATTGTCATCATATTGCTTGTTGCAATTTAATGCATTACTTCTTGCTGACTGAAGTGATGTAACAAACCTCTCATTTTCCTTAACTGGCACACACTAGGGATCCAGAATACCACCCAGCCCAATGGACTCGCAGTTCCTGACGCAACAATGTGTCCTGTTAATTCGACTTCTCATGTTATTGAGCTAATGCAAACAGGGCACAACAATAGATCCATGAGTGCAACAGCCTTGAATGAGAGAAGCAGCAGGTCTCACAGGTAAGTTACTTCTGCTGCGTATCTTTTCTGTATAAAGAAACCTTCTTACCCCTTTTTTCCTTGTGCAGTGTTGTGACCATCCATGTACAAGGCCAGGATCTGAAAACCGGAAACACTTTGCGTGGCGCTCTGCATCTTGTGGACCTTGCTGGAAGTGAAAGGGTGGACCGATCTGCGGTTACAGGAGACAGGCTCAAAGAAGCACAACACATTAACAAGTCTTTGGCTGCTCTCGGGGATGTTATATTTTCTTTGTCACAAAAGAATGCTCATGTACCATACAGAAATAGCAAGCTTACACAAGTCTTACAAACTTCTTTGGGTGATCTTCTTTGCTAAAAATTTAGTTTGCATTACATCATAATTTTGTACATAGTTTGTTGAAAAAAAGGAACTTTCCATGTGTAGGTGGGCATGCAAAGACCCTAATGTTTGTGCAAGTCAACCCAGATGTTTCGTCGTACACAGAGACTTTAAGTACACTGAAATTTGCTGAACGCGTGTCGGGGGTGGAACTAGGTGTTGCAAGGACCACTAAGGAGGGAAAGGATGTCAGAGAACTAATGGATCAGGTAACCTCTTTTCCCCTCTTTTCCTTCACTTATTATATATACATACTAGGGAAATCGATATGAAACAGTATATGGAAGATGTCAAAGACTTTTATTTTTAGATTGCAAAGAAATCAAGAATGTCATGTTCAAAACTTTATTATGTCTAGGAAATTCAATTTGATCCGTAAGGAAACATACAATCGCCGACATCTAATGTTTCACATTGCAGCTTGCGCTGCTCAAGGATACCATTTCAAAGAAGGATGAAGAAATTGATCGGCTGCAACTAGTCAATAGTAGCACCTCACGACTGAAGTCCACGAAACATGGTGACTCCCTGTTGAAGCATTCATTCTCTTCTCCAGGCATTACATCCCTAGGAAAGGTGGCAAGCTTTGGCAGTGGGGCTGCTTCTGATCTCGACAACTTCTCTGACACCAGTGACAGGCATTCTGAAGCTGGGTCCCTGTTCTCTATGGATGAAAATCAACAGCTGGGTCAGAGCTCTGCTAATCCTGAGGCTTCTGCACTCGGTGATTTTGATTCGGACGGAAGGTTAAGTGATGTATCAGATGGCGGTATATCAGCAGTTGCAGAAACTGACAGTTCAGTGAACAATGTTGTGGACCAAGAACCAGAAAAAATATCTAGTGCTGGAAAAGAGCGGTTGTGAGTATTTCCAGTTCTCTATAGTCTTACTCGCTAATACTTTGCTCATCTGACATCTTTAGCTCTTACAAATTCTGCAGCAAGTGGTTTGCCTGGTTGTTATCTGTAACTTTACATTCTTTCTCATGTAGAGCCAAAGCAGTAAGTCGAGTCCAGAAGCTAACAGTCCCAAAGGTAGGCCAATCATCAAGCTTGCGGTCTAAACCAAGAGATCCTTCTGTTCCTAAATCTTCAGGTAAGATACCTCTAAGTTTGCACTGTATTACAGCTTTGTTTTCTGACAATGCGGAGCTCAACGAGCTGATGTTTCGGTTAAATGGATCTGAGTCTGACTCAATAGTTCTACAGATGATTCACTTGTGATCTGAATATGACAATGTGCATAGAATGTACCAAACAGATACCTATGGAGAGGAAAATTTGTTTGTACATGGATTTGACTATACGCTTGGCTTGTATTGTCAAATATCATGATCATCTTGACCATGTTGAATTAGGCTATTCATGATGAGTGAATAATGTAGGCCATGAAAAGAATTAGATCTATGCAATGCAATACAAACTCCTGCCGCATCTTGAAATTTCCTATAAATGTGTGCGACTTTTGAACAACTCATAGAAAACTAAACAAAGAATGGTAGTCACGCTGTTCTTGGTTATCACTCCCGGAGGCTATTCCCTAGATTCTGTGCTTCTTAATTTTTCTAAGTGCATGTTTTCTCATATGCGCATGCCACTTTGCTATTTCTACGTCTTATTTTGTATGATTTACAGTGCCAACGGGTGTGCGAAGAAGTACAACTACTCAAGCAACTCCCCCAGCAAGAGCTAGCAGCACTCCGAAACGAGTACCATAGTCAAGGTTTTTCTTCTTGGTATGATATTTTGCTGGTTATAGTGAAATTTGTATCTCAGGCGGATAGGTCGCTGTTGTTTTTTGTAGCGATGAGTGTGTCATCTGTTAATCATGTATTGGTGTATCACTATGTGATGTTAGCATGTTACAATATAAGACACATATGTCGAATGTGTTAGTAGAAACGGTGAAAATCCTCAATGGCAAAAGAGTACAAAAGTACAAACCATGCATTAGAACGGGTTATAGCTCAATAGCTATACTATTACGAACAAATATTTTAGTGCATCTGAAACATACTAGTGAATCCAGGTAGAGCTGGATGACAGTAGGCCTTCAAAATCATAGAAACCTTTCAGTGCTTGTAGAGGCGTTTCAGAAAAAAAAAGAGTAGTAGCATATATTACAGCAATCTCTTACTCTTAAATTTAATATCGCATGCCATCATAATCGTCCAATTTCTAGCAAGTAATACAAAATTGAACGGTGCAAAATCTGCCAAGAGGATATGCAAAACTGTATTTACTTATTGAGGCTCAAAATAGTACCACAGAATCAGATCATTAAGTTTACTCTAAATATCTCTACCAACAACCACAGCTGAATAATATGCCTAATACATTACTAATAAACAACAACTGATGGCAGATGACATGGAATTTGCCTACTTAACAACTGTTGTGTGCCATTGATGAACCCTCGGTGTTGCGGAGCATGAGTAGTTGTCAGTTTCTCTCTCATAAAAGTTTCCCAAGCATCTTTGTGAGATCCCTTCAAGTTTCCAATTTACACCGCAAAAGTTGCAAGCAAAGCTGCCAAAGAAATTAGGCCTTTGCAGCCGCCTGCTTTGCACCAACCGCAAAGAACTCAGTGATGACCTCAAGGGGCATGCCCTTTGTCTCGGGGACCTTAAGGAAGACAAAGACAAAGGAGATCAAGCAGACAACCGCGTATATGCCAAATACGCCTGCTAGGCCAATAGCATTCAGCATCACAGGAAGGCTGTAGGTGACAATGATGTCTCCAATCCAGAATGTCAGGGCACAGATGGCAATGCAGAGGCCACGAACCCTAGTTGGAAAAATCTCTGCACATAGAATGTTGGGGATGGGACCGAAGCCCATGACGAAGCAGCAGAAATATATGATGACACTGACTGTGGAGAGCGCAGCATGGGGCACTGTACCCAAGTCGATAACATTGGACACAACCAGGATAACTAAAGAGGCTATCAAGATTGGAATTGTGCCTAGCAGCAGAAACCTGCAGAAAGGGAAACAATGTATCATATAACGCTCATTCTGGCACATTTTGCAAAATTCTGGTAAGTGGTAATACTAAGACAATGCAATCAAAATAAAAAAATTACCTTCTTCCAGAGAGATCCATAAGTCTCATGGCTAAACCAATGCTAGGAAGCATCAGTAAGGTAGTAAGAGAACTTATCAAGATGGATGCTGATGCCGAGCTGAGACCAAGATTGGAAAGGAGGACTGCCACACCAGCTTGCTCAAGAATTTGTGGGGTGTAGTAGAGAACGCCATTTATTCCAGCAAACTAAACATAAGAAACGAATAAAGTTAGTAGGCTATTTTTAAGTTCGGTCAATAATCTTATTAAGCTATCCATGTTGGAACAATCCAAAACAGAATATGATGAATTTCTCTATGAGAAGATTGATGGTTGAATTAATACTTGAAAGTTAATTTCTTCCTTTTTTTGTTTGGCTATAAAATAACGTGGGTTACTTCTAATAAGATAACAAGCAAAAGTGATTAAATCAACTCTACCTGCTGAAGAATCTGAATTCCAACACCAACTAACAGGGCACGCCTCACACCAGGTTCAAACAATTCTTTCCAGCTTGGGCCTTTGGCAGCTGCCTCAGATGGGTGAATCATGGCAGGACCAGACATGCGGCGTTCTGTAAGATCTTTTGAGTAAAGTGCTGGCTGGCTTACCAAGGCAGCAGCATGTATGAACTCGCCACCCTCGGGAGCATCACCTCCACCAGGGAGTGAAACAATCGAGCCCCTTCTCGAGCCAGGAACTCCCTCTTGGTGCAAGTAGATTCTTTTGAAACCGCCTTCCTTCTTACCATCCTCACCTTCTCGCTCTGACCATTTCCATGCAAGCTGCCATCCCCCACCAATACCAGTGCTGCTCACACCCTCTCCGCTCTCACCCAAGAGGCTCCTCTGCAATAAGTGCACATAAGTTTACTGATCAGATCACAACATCGTATTAGTAGCTCTACGTGCATCACTATGTCAACAAAAAAAAAGTTTTACTACGTTGCGAGTGACTGATATATAATTGACTAATGGGAAGCAATCCATGATTGGCCTTCTTCAGGTCCATAAAGCGTGATCTGTTCCTTATCACCATCAGCAACGTGATCATCAGCTGGCTCAGTGGCAGGGCCAATGATGTACTCTTCAATGGAGGTGTCTCCTCCAACCTCCAACCCTTCAACGAGAAGGGCCATCTCACCTGCAAAATCACATACATTTGATTATCAGATGGCCTTTTTTGCGGATGTCGCTGTTAAATGAATAATTAAATATGAATAAAGCAGAAACTAAAATATGAATAGCCAAGTCTCAGGTTTTCAGCCAACACTTCCATTATTAATAAATCAGGTCTGGCTATAGTGAAACAACTTGCTTGCTGCCAACGGCTCTAACCAATATTGTGGGTCTGAACTGTATTAGTCTTCTTAGTCAGACATGTGATTTTTGTCTTTAAACATGATATCATAATCAGCTTGTATAAATTTCCAAAATTAGCAGATTATACAATGTGAAGAACTCTAGTTGCATCTATTAGCCACAGAGCTGTCAATGTATTTACTAAAAGAGCAAAAGAAGAATGTAATACACTTTTATGCATGCTTAATTTGTAAATCGCCATAAAATAACTATCCATAAAATTTCAAATACAAATACGTGTCAACCAAACTGAAACAATCGGCTCGTCAAGAATTTATGGCTAAATGTTATGCAATCATGATTCTGTGAACTTAAACCTTTTTTTTGCATTACAAGAAAGTCTATAATTATATACTCCCTCCGTACTGATAAATGAAGCCTTTTAGGACCACGGTCTCCAAAACACAACTTTGACTTGTTATTTCTATAAAAATATTTGTCGAAAAGTGATACATGTATACTTTTATGAAAGTATTTTTCAAAATAAATCTATTCATATAACTTTTACAATTTCAAACTCAACAACTTAAAAATTATTCATGATTTATATTCCCAAAGTTTGACTCAAATCTTATCCTAAACGGCTTCCTTACCAATACGGAGGGAGTACCATTGAACATATAGTGCGAACAGATACCACTTCTGAAATTAACCAACAATTTAGTACTTCTAGAGCAACAACTAGCCTCTAGTCAGGAAGAACTCTAGGTAAATGGACATCAGTTCTTTTTTGGCAAAACATACCTGAGACATCGTCTTTCCCACGTAATTTTTGCAACACCTTCTTTGCCTCTGCCATCCGCCCTTTACTAACAAGCCATCTTGGGGATTCAGGCAGGTAGAATATTGTCAATCCAAAGAAGAACAGCGAAGGTATGGCAAGCACCCCAAGCATAATTCTCCAATCAGGTGATGGCAATAGTGACATCCCAAAGACCATACAGTATGACAGGAACATTCCTCCTGAACCACTGAACTGCGGCAGAGTATTTAGCAAACCTCTAATCTCTGGAGGAGCTGTTTCTGAAATGTATAAAGGCACGAGCGTGACAGCCAGGCCGATACCAAATCCGTCTACGAGACGTGCCAGCAGCAGGACATAGACATTAGGGGACCATAGCATGATGAGGCTGCTGCAGAAGTACAGGATTGAAGAGAGGATGAGCATGGGGCGGCGGCCAATCCAGTCTGCTACCGGCCCAGAGAATGTAGTGATGATAGTGGCACCAATGAGTGACATGGCCACAATTAGCCCCTCCACAGTGGGCTCACTTTGCAATTTGAATTCCTTCTTTATGTACAGAACAGCACCTGGAGAAAAATAATTGTATGTCAATGACCCCACCAATATCTTTCAGGACTAAATATAGCAAAAGGTTATAGCTGGACAACATATAACTAATAATTGAACGGTTCATACAGATCAAGCAGAAGAAAACTACTATCATTAAAATTCTAGGAATATTTTTCTTAATTGACAAAGATAAGGCCAATTATTTCTAAGAACAAAATAGGAACCCACTGAATTATGTCAAGTGCTTTGATAAAAATACTACTACACACGATCTGATAACTAGTACACAAGATCAGCAACATCTGATCTGAGAGCCAAAGGAATCGATCCGACGGAAATATAACCGTGACTACACGACAGCTAGAAACATCGTGCACATGCCTGGCAAAACCGATCTACTGAGAGAGAGCACAAGATTTACCTGCAATGGTGGCATTGTCCCACCCCTGCAGCAGGTTGCCGATGGAGGCGGCGATTGCGACGAGCACTGCCCCCGACATCTTGCTCTCCAACAACAACGGCCCCTGCAACTGCGAGACAACCCAACTCAGGACGAACGCATCGAAGCAAGCAGCCACCACAACAGAGGGGGGAGAAGACAGAGCTCGGGCACCTTACCTCTCAAGAGGAGGTGAAAGAAGAAGGCGGCGGTAGCCAACCAAGAAGTGGTGGGAGGAGCCGCGGCCTCCGGTCCAGATCAGAGGCGACGGGCGGCGGCTCGAATGGGGACCAAGAGCCGCTACCCAATCGACGTCTCTGCTCTGCTCCCTCCTCACTGCCCCTGTCCCTGCCTGGCAATAGAATAGGAGGAGATGGATGGGGGGTAGAAGAAGAAGCGGCAGGCGACCAGGGTCCCTGCGAGTGAGGACAAACGACTCAGCGGGAGGCGGAGCAAGTGCCCAGATGCCACATGGAGATGACACGAGAGAGATACCGCCGGGTGGTGGTGGTGGTGGTGGTGGTAACCGGTAACAATAAAGAAACGCCTCCCCTCCCCACCCCAGCGCGGCCGCGCCACCGCCGCCACCGAGAAACAAGCGAAAGGGGGGGAAAAAAAGCACGGCCTTTCCGCGACCGGCGGCGAGATCCCCTCCAGAAACGCACCCGAGAATTAAAGATCCCAACTTTCCAGCCAACAACCTCTTCCCCCTTGTGAGTTGTGACTTGCAAGCAGCAGCAGCAGCAGCAGCAGCAGCAGGCGTCGTGCCTGCCAAGCGATTAGCGATCTGCCTGCCAGGACCAGCCGGAACCGATCTGTCAGCCGCTGGACTGTTGCGACCTCATGGAATCCCCTGGAACTCGGCCACCGTAGGATGGTGTTTGTGCCGCCGCCGTGTCAGTGGTGTAACAACACCCCGCTTCGCTTCCAGATCGTGGGTGAGCTGCGGAATGGACAAGACGGCCGCGGGGTTTTTTAAAACGGCGCGAGGAAGACGACAGGAATTCACGGTTGCTCTCGCTTGGCTCGGTGCGGAAATGGGGACTCTGCTCCTGGCCGTCAAAACTCAAAAGGATTTCTCAAAAAAAGAAGGGAATCGGACGTAAACAGCTGGAGCGTGACGCTCGAGTTTACTCAACCTTAACTGTCCACGTCTTGGGATCCAGAAAAATCTAGCTGTGCCAGTAGTAATTGTGGAATACCACATGATGATGTGTGCTGGTAGGGATGAACGGTCGAAAATTGCTCATTTTTACTGTAATCACTAAAGTTATGATGTGTATCATAAATTCATAATAGCCTGCACAACCAAGAAAGATGCAGTGATCGACTTCACATAAAACACAAAGTTATGATGCCCATTTCGTTTTGCTGGAACAAGCATTCGCCAAAACAATTATTTTATTAGTATAATTTTGTGACACAACTTTAATGTTACTACTAGATTCATATTTAAAAGATACTTTGTATAAAGTATATTTTCTTGTCACATAAATGAAAATATTAATAGAGTATTGCCTAAAGAAATGGAATTCGTGGTGTAGATACAAATATGAGGACTATGATTGCCAACTGGGGCGGCGGATGTGAGGAAGCATACGATTCCGTTTGGTAGCGAGGCTTTAATTTTCTCAGGACATGGGGAATAAACAGCATTGTTACAAATAACCCAGAATTTTCTAACACCTTGACACACACAAAATCTTGTTTAATTCAACTTTATTTTCTTTTTGAAAGAGACGCTAAGAAGTGTCTCAAATCTGATACTCCATATAATAAGGAAAATAAGACACTGTTTGATATGAAACGACCTATAGAAAAGAATAATATAAAGAGGTCCTTTCCCGAGATATATTGATGTAATACAATGCAACAACTTGGGAAGATTATTGGCCTGCGATTAAATTTCGTTGGAATACAAAGTGATGACAGCAACAGCCACTCTTGGGTCGCCAAGCGTGCTGCCACCTGAAAGGAGATGCTGGGTTTTGCCTTGCCGTCCCCAGAAGCAACGAGCACACCTTTTCGGCAATTGACAAGACCAATCCCGGCCCAGCAACGACATACGTCGAAATCCGATGTCAATTTTAGTCGTGTTCGGCTTGATTCTCCGCTCCAATAATATGCCTGTTTGATGCAACATCTCTTTTTTCATTAGTCCAAATCGAAAGCATCAATAAAGTTGCATCTATGTGTTCCTCCTCTGGTTGGTACAAATTGAAAGCAATGTTTCGTACACGTCTCCGTCAGAGATTGCTGAGATATTTATATTTCCATGATTTTGGAGGCAAGCCCCTGGCTACTTGTTTCTAAGAAGTAAAAACAGTTGAGTATTACTCCCTCCGTTTTTAAATATATGACGTTTAGGACAAGTAAATTAGTTCATTTTTGAATTAAATGGGCTGTCTTAAACGACATCTATTTAAGAACGGAGGTAATATTTTTTTTCTTTAGAAATATACCCTTTTTTTCATCAGATGAGCGTGATGTTTCGTCCAATCGTCCTCACTCCTCCAGTCATCCGGTGGCTATCGTGAGGTAAGAAAAATTCACGATTTTTTGTTATCCAGCGATTAGAGGTTTATGCATCTGATTTACCCTTTCATAATAAGTGCATGTTTGGGTTCACCCCATGTCGTGAAAATCTAAATTGTAGACTGTGAATTGTAAAAGCGTTTGTATCCATTTATTGCAAGTGGGAAAAACTATGGTGAGACCGGAGTACCGGACCAAGTGGTTGAATTCGATCTGGGTGGATTCAAAAGCTCTAAAAAGATGCATTTTTAGCATATACCAGAGTAACAATTAAATGTTGGAAGCCCTAAAATACTCAGGTAGGTATTATACATACATTTTTTTTTATTCTGTGGGGCCGTGGGTTGTGAATTGTGATAGCTACAAGTGTGGACATTTTTTTATGCGAAGAAAAGGCAAGGGAGCCCAGCAGGGAGGAGGGACCTGTCACTACCTCTGCCCTGTTGTTGTGCAGCCTGGGAGAAAAGTAGAAGGAGAGGCAGCAGACAGGTGTTTCGTTTTCTGAATCAATTGCAAGAGATGCCCCGAAATGATCAGGGGACCAGAATGGTTTGAAAACTGAAAGCAACAACATGGTGACAGGGCCATAATATATCGAGGATCTGCAGATCGGACAAAATGATAGCATGTGTCATGCTGCCATCAGATCTCTGCAATAAGTGCACATAAGTTTACTGATCAGATCACAACATCGTATTAGTAGCTCTACGTGCATCACTATGTCAACAAAAAAAAAGTTTTACTACGTTGCGAGTGACTGATATATAATTGACTAATGGGAAGAACACTAGAGCTAAGCCCTCGCTCGGTTGCGAGCTACATCATATATGAGTCCAGGTCGAGCTGATGAACAGTCAAAAAGAGAAAACAGGAGCTTCGAAAATCGAGTATGCCTTGGGTACGCACGCAATAGTAGTACACATCCTGACAAGATCCAAGATGAGAAACCATATGCCATGCACGCATGGAGGACAAGCTAGCCACGGCACTCCAGAACCATGCGTACGCATATGGGCCGGCCAACACATCGGCATGTGTACCACCGGCAATCATTCAGTCAAGACTTAGCCACCGTGTGTTAAGTTGCTGCATCTTCGTCAACACTTGAAGAGGAGTATAATATCCCAGTGCCATGGCCAGATACTCATGTGCTACGGCGATGCCGATCGAGCTGGCCGGCGATGATCGAGTAGGCGATGATGCTGCGTTGTGTTGTCCTCGTCAGGCCTGAAAAATCGCCGAGAGCTAGCCCTAGCCTGCGCAGCGTCTGTGACCTTTGATTTGTGTTGTGTTGTGTTGTGTGATGGCTAGCTGACGAGCTGCCCAAGTGATCGACGTCGTCGAGCGCTAGCTAGCTGCTGGATCGAGTCGCCAGCAATTAATAATTGTGGAATCTCTCGCGCTATAGGTTACATCAAATCATTAATTCGTGAGGGCCCAGGGTTGGGGCGTCCCGATCGGCCGATTCGCCATCGGCATGCATGGTCCATGCGATATCATCCTCTCTTTAATTTGGATTCTTCTTGCGACTTGTTGCGAGAGCTCTGCTCATGGCAATGGCATGTCGAGATGTCATGTAATATTGTTCTCTGACAACTGTAAGCTAATTAAGCTAAGCTAAAGTGGCATCCAATGACATACAAATAAATGATCTCCAGCAACATGGTACTCCGTCAAATTTCGGCGCTGCAATTAAGATTTAAGAGCATAAGCGGGTTTAGTAGTAGCTTTTGTTTTGTTTTTTTTTTACTTTTGAGAAGGAGGAGGTCGTTGTCTTGCTAGCGAATTATATTTTGGCAGACCGGTAGCGATGGCCTTGAAAGCAAAACGAATGTGACGTGAGTTAAAAGAAAGAAAGAAAAGGATGGTGGTGACTGGTGAGCTAGCGCAGCCAAGCTTCCTCCATCATTTTGGTACTTCTGCTTTTCCCGCAGCTATTGCATTATATTGTGTCTCCCTTCGTAGCCGTTGCAAACTTGCAGCGGCAAGCAACGACGGCAGATCCAGGCCTAGGGAACACTAGGACAGCACAGTTCCATGAGCCATGCCTGCATATTTCTGACTCTGCCTGTCTGCCATGGCAAACTAGAATAATCAGGTCGAAGGTCTTGCATTGCATATAGGTCATGTTTAAATGCAAAATAGTGGGGGTGGGGATTCGGAGGTTTGGGGTCATTTCGTAATCATTGCGTCACTGTAGCATTTCATTTGTATGTGTGAAAAATTATCCAAAAATTGATTAATTAGGCTCAAAATGTTCGTCTCGCAGAGTACAACAAAACTGTGTAGTTAGTTTTTGATTTCATCTACATTTAGTACTTCATGCATGTGCCGACATTTTGATGTGATGAGATTTTTGCATAGTGAACTTTGGAGTTGCTTTTTGGGGAATAAACAATGGCATAGTTGCAGATCAGCAGATGGAGCTTCTTCTATTTCTGACACAGCCACGCAATTCCGAGATCCTCCTCTTCTTTCCACGGAAGTTAGTAGTGCTCGAAATTAAAATTCTTCCAGTTTACGAAGTTTATTACTTTGTCCTCCTATCTTCAGGCTATTTCCATGAGCAATATAATGCAAGTTTGCTTAAAACAATTCAAAAGGTGATGCGTAAATTATGAGATTTACTCATAAATTAAGGCTTTGCCTTGCTACAGATGGAGCTTCTAACAGCCACTTCAGGGGCGGAGCTAGGCGAGGAGGTGGCCAGGGTCATCTTTGTAGCATAGATGTTGGATGGGGGTCTTTAATGGTAAAAAACAATGATCTTCCACCGTAATTGGAAAAATCGTTGGAGTGGGCTGACCCCGACAAACACCCCTGGCTCCTCCGCCCCTGAGCCACTTGATCTCAGAGAGAGAAGTGCTAAATTGGTATATGCTTTTGTGAACAACCAATGATGACATATGAACAAATACATAAAAACTCCCAAAAAATGGCAACTACTTGCAACATGTTAAATATAGTTGCGATACTATTTATTATGCCATATTTCTTATCTGACTGCAATATATATGGTTGTTCATTGCTTTTCGAGCCTTCAGACTATAGAAAAAGGAGCCTTGCTGGTAGCTTAGCAAGTAAGAAAACTTGGCTTTTGGTCAATTTCGAAAAGAAAAATAAAGAAAACCCCATTGCACGTGTATGTATGTACTAAATTGTTAATAAAAAAAAGTAGACTTAATTTGAATACTATATAACTTTAAAGTAATATAATGGAAAGTGAATCAAACTAGTTGAAACAAATTAATCAATTATTGCATTGCATTATATTGTGTGTGTTCAGATTTCTGCTTTTCCCGCGGTTGCATTGCATTATATTGTGTGTGTTCAGATTTCTGCTTTATTTCCCATTTCCCACCATTATCAATTATTGCACCACCGAAAATCTCCCTTCGTGGCCGTTGCAAACTTGCAGCGGCAAGCAACGACGGCAGATCAAGGCCTAGGGAACACTGGGACAGCACAGTTCCATGAGCCACGCAATTCCGATCTGCCATGGCAGACTAGCAGATGGCTTCTATTTCTGACACAACCACGCAGTTCCGATCCTCCTTTTCTTTTCCACGGAGGATAGTACTCGAAATTAAAATTCTTCCAGTTTAGGAAGTTTATTAGTTGAGTAAATTCCTTATTTAACACCAAAACAAATGTCGATTACTTTCTCGGCTCTGAAATTTTTTCGTTCTCTATTTGACACTGACTTTTAACTTTATTTCTTATTTGACATTTCCATCACTGCTTTCAGTTAAATCAAGTGAAACAACCTCGAAATAATCTTTAAAATTCATGGACCTTTTTATAATGATATAACATATGTATATGAACATATTTTATTTAAAAGGACATATGCATGTGCTTTTATGGTTTTAAAATTAAAATATACTAAATTAGACTACCTTTAAAACAAATATGAATTATATGTCACCAAAATACTTTCAAAAAATTATGAAAAATAACTATTATTCACCACATGTGTGGTAGTTTATAAAATTATTTTCCGTTATAAGTTACATATAGAATTGGAAAGAACATGGTATTTTAAAAATTTTAGATGGAGCTCATAATTATCTATTTAACTTATGATGAAAAATAATTTTACACGCTATTGTATCACATGTGAAAAATATTAGTTATTTTTTAAGCATTTTATTGAGTAAAATTCAGATAAGTTTCAAAAACTATCTAGTTTGGTGAATTTTAAGTTTAAAACTATAAAGGTGCATGTATTGTTTTGAATAAAATATGTTCATGTCTATTTGTTATATTGGTAGAAAAAATTCGATGAATTTTGGAGGTGATTGGAAGTACGTTTTGACCGACTTAACTTTTGAAGGTAACGAAAATGTTAAATAAGAAATGAAGTTAAAAGTCAGTTTCAAATAGAGAGCGAAAAATTTTTTAGGGCCAAAAAAGGAATCGGTATTTGTTTTGGTGTCAAATAAGAAATTTACTCTTATTGGTTTGTCCTCCTATCTTCGGGCTATTTCTATGAGCAATATAATGCAAGTTTGCTTAAAACAATTCAAAACGTGATGCATAAATTATGAGTATCTCATAATTTAAGGCCTTGCCTTGCTACAGATGGAGCTTCTAACAGCCACTTGATCTCAGAGAGAGAGAGAGAGAGAGAGAGTGAGAGTGAGAGAGAAGTGCTAAATTGGTATATGCTTTTGTGAGCAACCAATGACGACATATGAAAAAGTGCATAAAAACTCCCAAAAAATAGCAACTACTTGCAACATGTTAAATATAGTTGCAGTACTATTTATTATGCCATATTTCTTATCTGATTGCAATATATATGGTTGTTCATTTCTTTTCGAGCCTTCAGACTATAAAAAAAGGAGCCTTGCTGGTAGCTTAGCAAGTAAGAAAATTTGGCTTTTGGTCAATTTCGAAAAGAAAAATAAAGCAAACCCATTGCACGTGTATGTATGTACTAAATTTTTAATAAAAAAAGGTAGACTGAATTCGAATACTATATAAATTTAAAGCAATAATTGAAAGTGAATCAAACTAGTTGAAACAAATTAATCAATACTTGGTAGCTTAATTAATTTGTTGCATTATACATCATGCCATATCCTATAAATTATGTTTGCAATGCGGTTTTCCCCATATTTAACAAGGATTGTTTACCCTCAAACTAGTTCCATGACCCATTCAAATTTCATTGAAGAAAACCCAAAGAACTCGATATGTAATAAATCATCCACTCTAGACCACATCATTCCTTTCACACTAAATTACATGTGAAGATTAACTCTCCTAAATAAGAGTACAAGGCAGTAACACTATACATTCGCAAAATAAATACACACATGCAGCTCATTATATTTCTTGCAGAGTAAATGGACTCCATGTATATGAACATAAATCTGTCATGTGAATATTCTAGAAGCAATGGTTCAAGTGAACCTCTAGTAGTCTAGAGAGAGAGAGAGAAAAAAGACAAAACAAAGTGCATCTAAAACAGCGCATGCACGCACTCGGAAATTGTAAAACCATCCAGATCGAAATTGTTGCTTCGTTGCATATATAACCACGTCCTCCGATTCACGTGCTTACAGATGTTTTTGCAATTTTTTGTAAACAGCGATGATTTTGCACATGGCTTAGCCGGCTGCCTGCATGCATGCCAGGGCAGAGACGACGCATTTGCATGGTTGATTGGTGGCGTGGATCGGGATCGCACGTTAGTGACATCGGGATCTCTGTCCTACATGGCTGCACATATATATATACATGCAGAATTGCAGATGCAGATGCGCTCGAGCACTCGAGTGTCGGCGATGGAAGCAACAGACAAAGGGCCCTTTCGAGGACATGGCCAAACTGCTCTACTGTTCCTTGCAGAATCTGTATCAGACAGCACATTATTGAGCCCCTTGGCGATCAGTGTGTGTGCTGCAATTTGCTGCGATGGTATCGATGCAAATGGCGCCAAAGCAAGCGCATACAAACCTCATCATGAGAGCTCCCTACGTGATGCGCTGCAAACGAAAAAGAAAGATATATTTATGTTTCTTTTACCCCCCCGCATATAAAAAAGATATTCGATTGTTTTGGAAGAATCAATCATTCCTTCCTGTGTGGAAGGCCCAACTGGTGATAAGCAGCTAGCTCATCCAGAGGCCCAAAGGGCTCATGAAGATTGCGCAACCGAAGTCCTCCGAGAGCGGAAGTGATGTGCGTGTCTTGAGAATGCCAAAGCCCAACCGGAACCGGCCCGGCAATGGCCCTGAGAGGCCTTTCATGGCTTCTTGCTGCATGCGCCACGTAGGGCTTGTTTGGTTGTTTGGTGAGAAATGTGCCTGCCCCAGGCAGCAGCATCCAGCCGCAGGCAAGCAAAATCGGACGTCTGAGGACGCTGCCTGCCCCAGGCAGCTTTCCCAGGTCTGAAGCAAACAAGCCCGTACTGCCGCGTCAGTCGTGTACTCATGTTCCTCCCTCCCAAAATCTTTATGACCGATTTATAGATAAATAAGGATACTCGAATTACCAGTTTTATAACGAAGCGCAAGTTCTAAGACGACACCAACTACTTATAAACCCACAACAGTGCCCTCTGGGCGACACACCAGAGACAACCCGGGGGCTACTCTAGATAGTGAACCTAAAACGCATGAATCCATCACAGAACTTGCAAGATCGGCCAGGCTCGGGGTCCAAAGCGCCAACATCACGGTCATAAGCGGGTCAACACAACAACGCCTTCAGGAAGGCAAAGGCGCCGAGTCGGCGCCAGCGTTAAGTTTTCACCTCGAAGATCTCCGCGGACCGCCAAAAGTAATGATCCCTAGCAATGCCCCCAACAGGGAAACACCGTCGTTAATCCGGCACCGCCGAACCACAGCTTTCGCCGACGGATCACTTCCCAAAGAACCAACAACACCAATCCAAACAACACTATCGTCGACTAAATCCAACTTCGTCACCGTCAACCCAATCCTGCAGAGCCCCAAAGAACCACAACCAACTCTACCAAAAATGGCAGAATAGGAACTCGCCAAAAGACCCAGCGACCGCCCCCCTCGATTGGGGATGGCACCAAGTGAGCCAATGAGGTGGCTACGCCCAGCGTCATCCCCCAATGGGACTCCACCATGCAGTTCCAGTTGAAGCTAGGACCATGAACCCTACAATACGAAGTCGAGGAGAACGGGGACACAGACAAGAGGGCACCACCTTAAGCAGGATCACCGGAGACGATGGCGTCGAGGACAAAAGCCTCCATCCTCACCCCCTGAGCCTCCGGCCGGCGGCGCAGAGGAAAGGGGGCGAGGTCGGAGCCCGGATGAGGCCAGCGCCTCCCTAGACGCTGCCACCATTAGGGAGACGACAAGCCCCCCTTCCCGGGCGTCCGGAGCAGCGGGCACGCGCGACGCAGCTGTCACCGGACCGTCACCACGGCAGCCCCCGATGCCACCGCCACGCCACCAAAGCCCGCATCACCGGTTAGCACCTGCGGGAGCCCGGGGCGCAGACCTAGGGGCCGACCCCCCAGATCCGGCCGCGCCGGGAGCACAGAGCCGGCGGCGGGCAGGAGCCGTGGCCGCCCGCGTAGCCCTGAGCCGCGACAGCCCAAAGCCACGGCGCGGCCGGACAGGCAGGGGGGCGGAGGAGCGTGGGGAGAGGAAGGGGAGGAGAAGATGGGCCCCGCCACCACCGTCTTTACGGCCACGCGTGAGGGATGTGTATAAGAGACAGGCGGCGGGGCTGGAGGGATGCGTGGAGGCCTGGGCTGTCGGCGGCGGCACAAGAATCCGCGCGCGTCGCTCTCTCCTCGAAACAAGGGTCTCGACGCTCCCCCTCTCCCAAATTCCACTGCTCGTGTACTCGTGTTCCTCCCTCGTCCACTACTAGAGAACTCAACATCACAAACAGTTGATCACAAACGGTTTTGTAAAACCGTTTGTGATAGCCCCATCACAAATGGTTTTCAAGGCTCCAGGCTACCAGCCGTTGGAACCGTTTGTGATGGGGGCCATCACAAACGGTTCTTGTTAAGAACCGTTTGTGATGGCTGGGGGGGGCATCACAAACGGTTCTTAACAAGAACCGTTTGTGATGGCTCGTACAGTACAAAACCCCACTTCCCCCTCCCACTCTTCTTCTCCAACCCGACGCCCACCATTTTTTTCACCATTGTGGAGGCCATTTCTCACCAAATAGCTCAAGAAAGGTCACGTTTTTTGAAGAAAGCTCTCCATCAACATTTTTTAAGGTTGGTTATCATTTTTTAAGCTCTCCATCAACATTTTTTAAGGTTGGTTATCATTTTTTAAGCTCTCCATCAACATTTTTTAAGGTTGGTTATCATTTTTTAAGCTCTCCATCAACATTTTTTAAGGTTGGTTATCATTTTTTAAGCTCTCCATCAACATTTTTTAAGGTTGGTTATCATTTTTTAAGCTCTCCATCAACATTTTTTAAGGTTGGTTATCATTTTTTAAGCTCTCCATCAACATTTTTTAAGGTTGGTTATCATTTTTTAAGCTCTCCATCAACATTTTTTAAGGTTGGTTATCATTTTTTAAGCTCTCCATCAACATTTTTTAAGGTTGGTTATCATTTTTTAAGCTCTCCATCAACATTTTTTAAGGTTGGTTATCATTTTTTAAGCTCTCCATCAACATTTTTTAAGGTTGGTTATCATTTTTTAAGCTCTCCATCAACATTTTTTAAGGTTGGTTATCATTTTTTAAGCTCTCCATCAACATTTTTTAAGGTTGGTTATCATTTTTTAAGCTCTCCATCAACATTTTTTAAGGTTGGCAATTGATTATCATTTCAAGAAAACTTTCTCAAAGGAGATCAGGAACGTAAGGTTCGGCTTGAGTACGGATGGGATGAATCCTTTTAACATGGTTAGCAGCAAACACAGCACCTGGCCCGTCTCTCTTTGCATATACAACCTTCCCCCCTTGGTTTTGTATGAAGCGGACCTACATTATGATGCCTTTGCTGATCCAAGGGCCAAAGCAGCCTGGAAATGATATTGATGGGTATCTAGAGCCATTGGTGGATGACCTACTTTTGTTGTGGAATGAAGGTGTTAAGGTTTGGGATGAATACAAGCGAGAACACTTCACATTAAAAGGAATGTTGTTCGTAACAATAACTGACCTACCCGGCCTTAGTTGCCTATCTGGCCAGGTTACAAAGGGCTATAATGGTTGTGTGGTTTGTGTCAATGACAGTGACGCTAGATGGTTCAACAAAAGCAAGAAGATGGTCTACATGGGGCATCGTAGGTTCCTTCGCCGAGATCACCCATATCGTCGGAACAAGAAATCCTTTGATGGTACAATTGATAACCGCTTGCCTCCGAAGTACCGCAATGGGAGTGAGATATACAAAATAGTGAGCAAAGTTGAAGTGGTTTTTGGAAAGGGAAAAGGAAGTGTACACGCACCAACCGGTTCCATATGGAAAAAGAACTCTTTGTTTTGGAGACTTCCTTATTGGAAAATCTTGACTGTCCGGCACGCATTGGATGGCATGCACCTAACTAAAAATGTGGCTGAGAGCACACTCGGCACGTTAATGGAGGCCAAGTGGAAAGGAAAAGACTCCTTCGAAGCTCGACAGGACTTAGAAGAGATGGGTGTCAGGCCAGAACTACACCCTATTATACAACCTGATGGGAAGAAGAAACTTCCGGTTGCTGCATGGACACTGGGTGACAAAGAAAAAAAGAAGATTTGTAAATTCTTTGATGAACTTAAAGTGCCAACCGGATACTCCTCCAACATTAGAAGGCTGGTGAACAAAAAAGAGACAAAATTCAACATGAGCTGCCTGAAGGCCCACAACTGTCATGTTATCATGAACCAACTGCTTCTAGTTGCACTAAGGGGTGTGCTCCCAACTAAGGTTCGAGATCCTCTCATAAAGTTGTGCTCTTTCTTCAATGCAATCTCACACAAGGTCATAGATCCGACCAATGCAAACAAGCTCCAAGAAGACCTGATCCATACTATAACTAGGCTCGAGATGCATTTCCCACCAACATATTTTGATATGTCGTTGCATCTGCTTACTCACTTGGTCGCACAGATAAAATCCCTTGGACCAATGTTTCTGCATCAGATGTTTCCTTTCGAGAGGTTAATGAGTGTTCTTCGAAAGTACCATTTCTGAAAGCGTTCAAGAAAGTGATCTCAGCTTCCCTCCAGAATTCATGTCTGTGGACCCGATTTTTTTGTACATACGGGGAGTGCATGTGTTTGGGGTGCTAGCTTCAGCTGCCGTGTCACATGCATTGCATTCTATGGTTCCGCTGTTCTGGACTCTGGTATGCTACCATCTAACTACCGTGTTTAGGCATAAAGAAAGGAAAATGTTAACCGACGAAGAGCATATGCTAAAAAAATGCACCAATTCATGGAAGAAACCGGTCTCTCAACGCAACAACTCCATCAGTTGCAGGCAATAAGCGAAGTTAATTTGTTATCTAAATATAGACAAAATCTTGTATTTTGCTCTTTTCATTCCAATTATGCTGTCATTTCTATGGTCTGTCAATTTTTTTATGTAGCTACAATGGGACGTTTCTCACTATTCAAGACCCGTCGTGCCCAACCCGCCACCGATGACGGGGAGAATCAAGGGGCCGATGGTCGTAACAATGATGTGACAGGGGCCGATTACCATGAAGGAAGCCCGAGCAATTTCCTCAACCTCGCAGCCGGCGACTCGCCAATTGTTGAGAACCAAGCCGCCGAGGAAACCGCAACCACCTCATCAAAGAAACGAAGGTCCAAGCGAGGGCCAAGCAAGATGCCGGAAGGCCGAACTCTAATCCTCGAGGTCGATGAAACCGGAGAGCCTGTAGATCCTATATCGGCCCAGGGGCCCTACAAGACGACCATCGGCAAAATAGTGAGGGAGAATATTCCCATCAAATGGAGGTACTGGAACAGTAAACAACATCCACAGTGGACAGTTCCGAATGAGGTCAAGGAGATATGCTGGGTCAAGTTGACAGAAAAGTTCACCTTCCCTGCCGGTACGGAGGACGTTATGAAGCACAAAGCCCTCCAGGTAATGGCTGGTCGGTTTCAATATTTCAAGCATCAACTCAACAAGAAGCATGTCATGGAAGGAACTGTTCCAGATTTCTCAAAATGCCCAATTCAGCGACCTTTCTGGGAAGAATTTGTGGCATACAAGCTCTCTGAGGATGCCAAAGCCGCTAGCGCCAGAAATTCTGAGGCAGCCAAGAAAAATTTACACCCACATACCACAGGATCTCGTGGGTACGTGAGGAAGATACCCGAGTGGGAGAAGGAGGCTGATGAGCTGGAAAGGAGTGGTGTCGAGCTGCAGACAGCAAATTGGGAGCCAAGGTCCGTGACTTGGGCTCTAGGGCACGGGTGTAAATACGGGCCTGATGGGAAGCTTATGCATAAGGATTCTCGTGCCGAAGAAGCGGTTAAACGGATCGAGCAAGCACATTCAGAGATTGCCTCAGGTTCCGTTGAATCAGAGAGTGTGAATGATGCGCTTACCCGGGCCTTGGGAAACAAAGAGCATCCCGGACGTACACGAGGTGCAGGAAACGTTCCATGGCTGAAAACCTTTGAGTTTCATTCGGGCTCGTACAGAAGTCGGTCTCGGGGCAAAGCATCCTACGAGCAGCTTTTGCAACAGCTCCGTGACGAAATGCAGGCTTCGAATGATAAGTTGCGTGAGGAAATGCAACAAATGAGCCAGCGTCCGCCTGTTGCAGCTTCAAATGCCGACCCAATTATCACTAGCCCACTGGGGCATCGTAGCAGCTGCGGGAGTAACGTGAATCCTCCCGTAGAAGATCCCAACTTGAGATTTCCAGTGGATGATATCACGGACCCGAGAAGTTGCAAGCTATATGTGATGTTAGGGTTGATTAAGACTAAGGTGGCCATTGGTCAAGCTCTGCCTACTAGGGAACGAGAGGTGTTGCATTGCCGTGAGTTGCCCGTTGGCTTTGCAAGAGTCACACTTGATGCACTAGTCAAAAAGCGGTACGGCATACTGGAGCTGGAAATTCCGGGGGAGGATGACGCCGTACGGTTGAGAGATAACCTTGGTTGCATTGTCGGGTGGCGCAAACGCTATATATCCTTTGGCGATACGGATTCGGAGTCAGAGGAGGAGGACGGCGGCATGAATGATCAGAACCTTTCTAGGCAACCAAGTCCGCCTCCTAGGCAACCAAGTCCGCCTTCCAAGCGTCGACAATCCGTTTCAAGCCCGCATGAGAGCAAGTCGAAGAAAAAACCAGTGAGTGGTAGCATTACATCCCTGATGCGTGAGAAGGAGGAAGTTGAGATATCCAAATCTGCCATTGATCATTTCTCCAGGAATTTTATCAAGACAGTGAATAATAAACCGAGCCGGTCAGAGTTTGAGCGTATGGTGTCTAAAAAGGCAGTACGTAACTACAGCAGGGATATGCTCAAACTAACGGCTGCGCAAAGGGAGGAAGCAGCTAGGAAGCAATTCATGGAAGAAACCGGTCTCTCAACGCAACAACTCCATCAGTTGCAAGAAGGCAATGAAGTGGATGTGCCATTCGCGCCACTCGCGCCCCAATGGCCGTTCGTGTATGGGAACGACCTGGTTTGCCCAGATGATATCCCTCGTCTACCGACGAGGATGAGGAACTTGCATCAATGGTACAAAATGCAAGGTGGTTCAACACAGTTTGGGGTCAGATACCCGATCGAATGGTTCGGCAAGGTGGACGAGGGCAAGAACAGCACTCATAACATATTGTGGATTGATTTCAATATTCTACATCAGTTCTACCAACGACAGAGCCTCGATGTCAGCCTCGTGTTCCTTTGGTGCTTGTAAGTACCGTAACTAAATCTCTTTCGTTCTTTTGATGACGACATAAACTCTCATAGCTTTAACTTTTTGTAGGATGGAGGCTCAAAATTTTAGGCGAAACAATATATGCAAAGATGTAGCCTTCCTGGACCCGGTCACGATAAATGAAACGACCTTGCATAACGTCGACACGGGCCATTATCTCTACAACGCTTTCTGCGCGCTGAGAGAGAAGGATCGCATACTTCTACCGTACAACTGCTCGTAAGTGTGTTCCTAGTTGCATGCATCTATACAATAACACGAATCATTCACTATTTTCTAACATGTGTGAAATGTTTTACAGGATGCATTATGTTCTTTTGGAAATCTCCCTTCTAAAGAGCCACATAAGGGTTCTCGACTCATTAATGAGGCCTCGAGAACTCATTCAGCCACTTCTTGACAAGCTAGACAAGTAAGTATTTAATGTTGTGTTGGTTCGTTCTACCGAGTCGTATTATGTTTTCTTTCATCAACCCAATCTCAATTACTATTTAATATTGTATAGCATATTCGCAATGTATTGCAAAAAATACCCGAGGATGCATAGACCTTATTGGAAAAGGTTCTCCGTCGACGATGCCAAGTGGATTAAAAGACAGCCGCCGGGCACAAGCGATTGCGGGTTCTATTGTATGCACTACATTCACTGCTTCAGCGGAGATGACTTTAGCGCATTAGAAGATCTGGTTCGTACTAATCTAGTAATTGAATCATGTCTTTCGCTTTCCGAACATGTGTTTAAACAATATATATGCTAATGTATTTGGTTGTTTCACAATGTCGTTTTGTGCAGGAATTAGAACTAGGTGTCTCGGAGATGCTTCCAGGAGAGGTGACTGCACTCCAAGAACAACTAGCTGGGTTCATCATGGATGAAATTGTGAGCGACGACGGCGAGTTTAACATTCTTAAGGTGTAAGACATGTCACATACGTTGGACTTGTAATAAGTTTCGAATTTGGTTTAAGTTTGAAACTTGCAAAATGTTGTTGAATTGTGCTTGTGATGTGAACATGTGACATCTTTGAGATTTATATATGCCTGTGATGTGTATGTGTGCCGTATATGTGATTGAGATGTGTATATGGGCTGTATATGTGCTGTATATAAAAAAATGAAAAAACATAATCACAAACGGTTTTCAACAAGAACCCTTTGTGAACCGTTTGTGATGCCTGGCCATCACAAACGGTTTTTAACAAGAACCGTTTGTGATGCCCCACATCACAAACGGTTCATGAACCGTTTGTGATAGCCCCAGGCAGGGGCTATCACAAACGACCTTTCACAAACACTTCCCAAAACCGTTTGTGATGACCTTTTAAAACCGTTTGTGATGTTGAATCCTGTAGTAGTGGTCCCACGCTCGTAGTTTGGTGTGTGTAAAACGTGGCTGCTCGTCTTGTAGCTCTTCGCTAGCTGTCTGGCATTTCTGAAAGCGTTCAAGAAAGTGATCTCAGCTTCCCTCCAGAATTCATGTCTGTGGACCCGATTTTTTTGTACATACGGGGAGTGCATGTGTTTGGGGTGCTAGCTTCAGCTGCCGTGTCACATGCATTGCATTCTATGGTTCCGCTGTTCTGGACTCTGGTATGCTACCATCTAACTACCGTGTTTAGGCATAAAGAAAGGAAAATGTTAACCGACGAAGAGCATATGCTAAAAAAATGCACAATAAGAGAAGGACGTGGTGCGAGCTGATCATATATAGGTCAGCTAGTAAGGTTGCTTACGATGAAACATGCCTATCAGAATTCGAGTATTTAACTTGATGTTTGATGTCGTATTTTTATAAATTTATTTTAAATTTTAACTGACGCTAACTTTTAAGTGGTAAAGCGTAATGGTCAAAATAAAGTATAAAAAATTGCATATCTATGGAATTGAGAAAAGGGTATCTCTTTCCCCCTTGGAGGCTGTACTTGTGATAACTCTTAAGGTAAGATAACCATATATCTGTACAATTGCGCGAAATTTAGATGACACAGACGAGTACAATGATGAACTTGTCGATGAATGTTCATAAAGAGCTAAATAAAAGCACATACGGCAGAGCAAATCTCGTGCAGTGAGGACCAGCGCCACTGGCCGAATGAAATGGTTTGCCAGGGGCCCAGGGCCGCCAGCTACACGATTACCGCAGCGGCGACCGGCGCTGGCGACTGCCGGCCAGCTGGAAGAACTCATGCCGGCAGTGGCAGTAGAGGGAGCCGAGGAGGTCGCGGAGCTCCGGCAGCAGCGCGGTGAGGTTCCGGCCGGACGGCACCAAGCCGGGGAAGGGGCACAGAAGGCAGCCAACCGCGAACATCGCCGCCGCCGCCGACATGACCATGTCTCCAGCTCCAGCCGCCGTCGATCGTGTGAGCTTGTGTGTTGGCTTGCTCTCGGGAGTGCATGAATTTGTAGCAGCCGCGGATGAAGTTGTCATTTGTGCACGTCCTTGAACAGCAGGTAAGACCAATGATTGTCCTGGAGACTGTACAGAGCTTGATTTTTCTTTCCTTTTTTCTGTTTCTTTAATTTGCATTGGGCGTCCATTTTGTTGTGGGGTAGTTTTTTTTACGGCCGATGCGTCGGACGCTTCATCCTCAGCAACTCATGTTGTGGTGAGATTTGTTTTTCTCGTTCATTTGTTGCAGTAGGTATAAAATAATGTTGCAACAAGGAGTGGTCCTCTAAACCAATGCTCGTGTTACGTCTGAAAAGGTATTTTTGTTACGATAGACATACACTGATGTTGCAGTAGAAGTTTTAATTAGATTTTGTTGTGATTTTGTGATGTTGCAAAAAATTATTCTAAATGTTTCAATAGCTTATTATTTATTATGTTGCATTTTTAGTCTAATTTACTAATTATATATTTGTTTCATTGATATTTTCAAGAACGGTAATGCTCCCTCTAGGGCCGCTCCAAAAAAAACTCCCGAGTCTCCGCCTCCTTGCTCCCGTGCACCATGCTCCTCGCTCCCTCGTCCACGCGCCCTTGTTGCCGCCGCCCCTCCCTGCTCCTCCACACGACGCTGTCGTCGCCCACTGTCGCGCCGTTGTTACCACCACCCCACCCCGCTCCTCCATGTGCCACGGCCGTCACCCCACTCCTGCGCTGCCGCATCCCCCACTCCCGCGCCACCGCTGCCGCTGCCCTTCCCCGCGCCGCCGCCGCTTCCCTGCCTTCTCCATGCGCCGTCGCCGCCGCCGCTTCCATGGCTGTCGCGCCGGAGCTCCCTGCTCGCCATCTTCTTCCTCCTCCGTCCACCCGTGCAGTTCTCTTTTTTTTTGCTATGTTTTGCTGCATGTTGTAAGTGTATGTTTCACGTATTTCAGATATTTCATAAGAATGTTGCAACGATTTTGTGAATGTTGCAAAAGAAGATCTGGATGTTGCGATGTTGCATATGTTTCACAAACATGTTGCAAGTGTTTCATCCGGATGTTGCATTTTCATTGAGATGTTTTGACTGTGGTCGTGCGTGGCTGAGTTGGGAGCGTGCCATTTTTAGTGTTGCAAAAGGTGACTATTCATGTTACGAATACTATTGTTTGATGTTGTATATACTATTTTTGAATGTTACAAAAAATTTATATGTTGCATGCAACATCATACCATGTTGCGGTGGGAATTTCGACTGCTGCAGTACTGTCTGATTTTTTCCCACTCATCGGACGACCGGGCGCTAGCAAAACCCTTTTTTAAAGAAAATGGTGTGCCATAGCATTGGCTCGTTGATGTCTACGTGCGTAGCTTTCGGATCCAATAATATGGTCTTCGCTAATTTTATTACAACATTGACATATAGAGTCATTCAATATTTGCTAGAAAATTTTATTTAAAGTCTGCAGCTACCACATTTTGTGCTAACCTAGTTTTACTGAGCTATCTCTATGATGCCTTATTAGCCCTAGTATCCCATATTCCTTCGCTCCATTGGCACACATCATCCTTCTGCCACCTTGTTGCCTTCCTCCCATAGCCCTACCACCATCACTCGATCGTGCCTAGAGGTGGGATATGGGCCGCGTAATTTATGTGCTGCCCAAAGCACAATAAACAGTCTAAAGCGTGGTACAACATGATAAATTTTGTGTCGTGCTGGTACGGTACGAACGCGAGGGCCCTGTCATGCCTAGGATCTCAGCACGATGGGTGGCAGAGGCCAACACGAAGATGGTCCATCTGACAGAGCATCTAGGCCCCTAATTGCATTTCAGTCCAAAGCGTAGTACAACACGATAAATTTTGGGCCGTACTGGCACAGTACGAACACGAGGGCCATGTCGTGCCAAGGATCTCGGCACGATGGGTGACAGAGGCCAACACAAAGATGGCCCATCTGATAGAGCATCTAGGCCTCTAATTGCATTTTGGTGGTTAATGACGATATAATTATTGTGACTCATGCGTGTTTTGCGGAGGCAATTAAAGGTTAGGTCACAATGATGAGATTTAATGGTATTTTTGGCCCCCATCATTATTTTTTATTGTATCGGAGCAAATGATATGCACAAAGACTAAGGATAATCTATTTCCTTGTGTCATTTGGAGTTGAGAGACATATATGTAGTAGTTTAGTTTTTTATTTTCCTTTATTGGACATACTATAAAGAGGCGCAAGGATTAGTAGCTTGACCTACGTAAGTCTAGAGTTTAGATGTGGTGCACACTTGTGAAATTCTGACACTAGGTAGCTCAAATGAAGCATAGAAATGCAAAAGAACAAAGACAAAACTCAAAGAATTTGAATTGGATTAGTTTTACAAAGTAATGATCATCACCGACCTATTCACGGTATGAGTCGATGATCACCGGCATATTCAGATGAAGGGTCGGTGTGAATAGTATCTTGACATGTGTAGGCACTGCTATCACTGATTGATATGATGATACATCATAGTATTAGTCGGTGATCACCAACCTATTCATAGTATGTGTCGTGTTGGTGATAGGGTTACATGTGGGAACCCTTCTAGAGATCATAGAACAATACGATATACTAACAAAATGTATCAGTGATGCTTGGAGTTGTATGAAATACATGTGTGCATATATCAACTATTGATAGGATGATGCCTTACCCGCATCATCGGATAAGTCGATGATTGGCATCCTGAACACAAGAATAGAGCAACAACTAGTTTATGCGTTGAGCTCTCTATATACTTGTCCATCTCCTTCAGTTGAACTATCTCTTGCCACCAAGGAAGTTTATAGTGATTATTGGAGATCAAAAGCAAGATAAGCATGAGAAGTGATATGCAAGTTTCTTCATTCAAGATTAAGGACATATCTAGTGCTTAATGAGTAGAAAGTGTACATCCACCTATATCTTTGGTTTGTGTAGATCAAGTGAGGTTATTTGCTTGTTACTCTCGGTTATCGGCATCACCTAGACAACTTGGCGTTGGTGTTTTTGTCAGCTCTCAAGGATGTGTCCTGTGAGTTGTGAGAAGCCCCAATAATGTTGTGCTCAAGTTTTGGAATTTGTTGATCCGAAGTTGGAGAAGGGATTACCATTAGAGAGCACTTGATCCTTGCACGGATCAAAAGGGAGCTTAACCCGTGCGCGGGTGCTCCAACAAGAACTAGGAGAGAGTGCCGACTCTTCGATATATTTGGAAAAAAATCAGCGTTCTAACCCTCTCTTTAATTTCTGCAATTTACTCTCCACTATTTCATTTTATTAAATTGCCATGTTAGTAGGGTTGGAACTTGGAATCTAGGGTGAAAACCTTTTCATGACTAGATGGTCACACTTTCTATGGTTAAGGCACATGGGGTGATTAGGCTTGTTTGATAGGCTTTGTTTTCGTGACAAATAACTGTATAAGTCTAATTCACCCTCATTCTTAGACATCTTGATACTTTCACCATCAATACTAATGCCTATTGCTGTCCCTAAATTTTTTTGTTTTGGTTTTCACAAATCCTAAAATAGCCACTATCATGCATGAAAATCATAAAGTTTACCTTTAACATATAAAATCGTGGTAACCATCATTTATAAATAACAAAACATGTTGCATTTCAAATGGCCGCATGCAACTCCTAACATCCACCGACAATATCTATAAAGAATTGTTTATTTTCTATGTTAGCTCTTGAAGTTCTTGTATTGTATAAAACATTAGTATACGTGTGTGTGTGTATGAGCGGTCCAAGAATACAAGCGCGTACTCCCTCCGTATTGGTAAAGAAAGATGTTTATGGCAAGGTTTGCGTCAAACTTTGGAAATATAAATCATGAATAACTTTTAAGTTGTTTAGTTTGAAATTGTAAAAGTTATATGAATAGATTTATTTTGAAAAATACTTTCATAAAGTATACATGTATCACTTTTCAACAAATATTTTTATAGAAATAAGAAGTCAAAGTTGTGTTTTGAAGACCGTGTCGCTGTCCTAAACGGCTTTCTTTACCAATACTGAGGGAGTATATTTTAAGGGTCATGGTTGGGCTGGCACGACACGAACACGGGGAGATCCTCTATATATTGACATGAATACAACATACTCTGCACGCAAGATCCTCCGTGCACGACACAAATCAATTCACAAAAGATCTCCAGGCACCGTGGAATCAACAACCACCCTAATGCGAAATGATCATAAATCAGCTGGTAAGGTTTCGTGTGGTGTAACCTGACCACCAGGGTTCGAGTCCTCGACTCAGCATTGGTGTCACATTTTCTTAGATTTATTTTAGGATTTCACCGTGCTATTCTTTCAAGGACGAAGTGTATTTTTCATCCTTCAAGTATTGTGAAAGTGTGACTTTTATCCCTTATGTTTCAATTGGTACAGATCGGTCCCTCAACTAACTGAATCAATGCACTAATCACACTAATCATTCATGATTAGTGCATTGGTTCAATTAGTTAGGGGGCTGATTTGCACCAATTAAAACACAAGCGATGAAAGTCACACTTTCGCAATACTTGAGGGACAAAAAAATACACTTTTACCTTCTTTCAATGGTTGGCGATGTGCCCGTCGACAACGAGATGCTTGTGGTGACTTTGTTAATCTCGACATATGCTGGCCTGGCTGGTCTCTCGGAGGTGCTCATAGGGATAGAGTTTAAGTACATGTATTCATAGGGTTCAATGTGTGTGCGTGTGAGTATTTGCGTATGTACTGGTATTTCTAAAAAAACAACCACCCCAATCTCAAATGTTATTATTAAGGTAGCAAAGATATATAGGCAACTTTGTTATACATGGTAATAAAATATATTATTGTCTCCATGTCATTACTCACATTATTCTTTGATTTAATTTCCATGGGTTGGTACGGAAAATAGTACAAGCACAGCAAGCTAACAAAGGGACAATAATAACCTTATCACAATTATTGCAATTATTGAACTTTTAAGCTCAGCTAGCTCAATTATCACACAGCTACCACGACATGTGGCGAGGATGAGTTCGACATCGACATCCGATGACAACGTTGATGGGTTTAAGCGTGGAAGGGATAGCTCATTTTAGCGATAAAAATAGAGAGTTGGTTGGAGTTCCTCTTATCTCCGGTCCCCAATAAACTTCATATTTGTGGACCTATATTGTTATACGTGGGATTGGAGCGCGTGTTTCTGGTGCTATAGCCTCTCACTCTCATAGTCTCTTTCCAGTATGCTACTAGCTAGTATTTAGGAATGCATATCTCCGTGTTGTTACTTATTTCTCGATTTTTATGGTTGATATATATACACACACATCGAAATAAAAGCAATGCACCGGAGCGAGATTACAAGCAAACCAAACCGACAAACAGGCAACAATCACCGAGTCACCGTATCACAATTATTGCAATTATATTATTGTTGAGTTTGTTAGCTCAGCTACCTCAATTATCACAGCTTCGACGACATGCGGCGGATCGGAGCAAATACCAGCGATCACTGAGAGCACTGCCCAGTGCCCAAGTGATCGAAACGATTCAATTCATCGGTGGTGCAATCAG
This sequence comes from Echinochloa crus-galli, assembly GCA_900205405.1. NCBI lineage: Eukaryota > Viridiplantae > Streptophyta > Magnoliopsida > Poales > Poaceae > Echinochloa > Echinochloa crus-galli. The sequence continues at coordinate 2,517,980 of OAMR01000004.1, read as the reverse complement.
CTACGAACAGCTAACTCCGCCACCACCACCGCCGGCGAGTGCTGGCCGCCAGCTGGAAGAACTCGTCCCAGCAGTGGTGGTAGAGGGAGCCGAGGAGGTCGCGGAGCTCCGGCAGCAGCGCGGTGAGGTTCCGGCCTGACGGCGCCAGGGCGGCAAAGGGGCACAGCAGCAAACCCACCGCGAACGTCGACGCCGCCGGCAACATCACCATATGCGTCCTGCCTCCGGCGGCCGGCGTGCGTGTGGGCCTGCCTGCCGCCTGGCTCCTGCCTCTATAGTCTATGCGCGCGTGCCGGTGTTCGAGTGTGTCAAGTCTCTGCGCCTGCGTGTGTATTTGTAGCCCGCAGAGAAGGTTGTTGATTTGCTCAATTGCACGTGCCGCTTGAACAGTAGGTGAGAGTGTGAGACACATACGACTGATGGTTGTGCTGGAGCTTCGTTTCCTCCTGCTCCTTATTATTACCGTTGATGGTATGCGATTCATAGGTCACAAACCAAACAGTAAGATAATACACATACTACTATCACTTGAGTTCCCCCCAATTCATATGTAGAGGAACCTCTATTTATAGTAGGGACGATTACAAATTAAGAATGGCCAGCGATACCCTCCAGTCACACGAAACATGACATGACCTATCTAATAACACTCAAGTGTATCGTGGTAATTTTCTACAAGAACACAAGTTTGGCCTCTGAGCACAAGGGCCATGCTGTTTGACACCTCCGCCTCCTGTTTTCCTTCAGCTGACATCGGCAACTACCCTGATAAAAGATGCCCGTATTGCCTCCTGGTTGCCTGATATCGAGCACCATCCCTTGAAGACGCGTTCACCTTGTCTTGCGCGCACCTTTCTTCCTCTGGGATCTTGGCTTGGCCGGTGGTGACCTGTTGCCAAAACACTCCCCAACAATTACCTTCCTCGATCTTCCATTTCCTGTGGTCAGAATTCTCTGATCAGATCGTTGAACAATCCTGACGAAGTAATGGTTGATGCCGACGAGCAAGTTTTACGTTGAACCAACTAATAAAATGAGCTTTTGTGCATTTTACACTGCAGTGAAGGTTTGTAACACTGTCAAGAAGGTTTGAATGATTCTTCATCCAGCATTTCCCATTGGAGGCGTTAAATAATACGTAACCAAAAGATGGTAGATTGATATTCATAGGAGGGGTTACAGTTCACTCTACTATATAACGCGCTAATATAACGCGTGTATCCTATTTTATGAGGTTCAAATTAGATGGTTTGATATTACTCATTTCATTCTATTTTTACGTTATTTTTCTAGATACATAAATTTTATTATTTCTCTAAGCATAGTATGTATCTAGGTGTGTAGAAAAAACTATATATCTAGAAAAAATAAAATGACTTACAATTTGAGAAAGAGATAGATATTGGTAGGTTAAAGGGACTGACCTTATATAGTACAATAAAATCCAATACCAATCTAGAGAAGACATGTACCATAAAATCTAATGCCAATCTAGAGAATACATGTAAGCTGATTTTATTTCTTCGTCGGAGTAGTGTAGTTTCATTACTCTATTTCTGTACTATAAGGATCCAGTTCTTCCGAAAACACATCTCATCTAAATAATTCGTACCCACTCCTCACAGAGGACCCACATGTCAGGTCTAACAGTGGAAAAGACGTGAAAAATTTTCACAAACAAGAAAAAATGATGTTTCTAGATAGTTTCTATCGTTTTGGTATTACTTTTCTCACTATAGAATATTTACCTACCCCAGGTACCCACCAACCAAATAGTCTAAAATAATCCCATAATAAAGATAGCGCACACACGTGTTATGCAGGCATATTTGCTAGTCATCATAAATAATCGACATGTTGGATCAATTTAACTACTAATTTTATTCTATGTGTAACAAAAAAATATCATTATTAAAATACTTTTGGATCGAGTGTCTCAAAGCCCTCAGTGTCAACTATGTTTCCCAAAATAAAAGGCGGAAACTAGAACATACGAGTGGGCCGTGCCATGAGCGCCCCATGTGTCTATGACGCTGCTTAAGAGCTCATGCACACCCTTTATGTCCAAAAACACTTGGTAACTAAGAGTAAAAAAATTCAAAAAACTAAGAGTAAAAAATCACACAGGATACGTGCACAAACTGTAAAATCTTCCAACGTGACTGATAGTTCTAGATACAAGAAGTCTTTTATATACGAAAGCACTATCCCGTATGAGCATTTTTTGCCCTCTCGCACTCAAATTTTATTTCTTCCTCCGGTCCTTTCACAATCCAAAACTTCTTCTTTCTCATCTTAGTTCCTTCTGTCTCTGTCGAGATCTCTGCTGAGGTTAGGGTTCAGGATTTGGACTCGGCAAGCTTTTTTTCGTTGTCAGGTTTAGAGGGAAGGCTAGGGACAAGGCCGACCCGATGGAGGTAGAGAAAGGCGCAGGGATGATTAGGCCGCCAGAGACAAGGTAGCTAGGAGGATGGGGTGGGAGCAGCGAGAAACGAACGAACGAAAGAAAGATTTTGCTGGGCTATAAATAAGAAGGCTAGAGGGGAAAAAAAGAAGGTCCGACGAGAGACAAGCTAGAAGAAGGATAACATCACACAATACCAATAGGCAATAGCAATAGCAATAGCAACAAACACTAAGATAAAATCTCCGGTGAGCTATCCTAGCACTTAATTAGAGACCGAGAGCTAAAAAAAAGGGCTCTTAATGTTTATAAGTTCAATTGGAGCGAACGATGGCAGATCCAAACGATACAAGCGCATACATTTCAAGCGTGGACCAATGAGTACCCAGCATAACTTCAGGTGAACTACAGTACAGTACGCTAATCCATGGTCGTACGTAGAGAGAAACAAAACTAAATGAAAACAAAACATGGCCACGATCTAACCGATCTCGCTAGCTTAATTTTATTAGGAACGCCATCATCGCCGGTGGCGGAGGCCGGCGACTGTGGCCAGCAGGAGGAGCTCGTCCCGGCAGTGGCGGTAGAGGGACGCCAGGAGACCGCAGAGCTCCGGCAGCAGCGCGGTGAGGTCCCTGTCCCTGCCGGACGGCGCGAGCGCGACCAAGCAAGCAAGCCCACCGCCAGCAGCAGCGACGCCGCAGGCCACATTAACTTGATCAAGAAAGAGTTGTCTCCAACTGATCGATCATTCTCCTGCGATCTAATCTATTCGTGGTATGTAGGTTACTTCCAAGTTGCTGGCTAATACAAAGAAGTATTTAATCTGTACGCCGTTTTTTTTTGCGAAGAGTATAGTACGTAGGCCATGGATTTCTCGTGGTTGAATCTTGAATTGATCACAGGAGAACACGCGTGCATGAGGAGCGCCCCTGGTTTGCGGTCGACCGCACGGAGGGAACCGTGAGGTCGATCCGCGGACAGCCCCGAAACATATAGATGGCCACCGTGCCGTGCCGGCACGGCGACGTGCCGAGGCGTGTCGGCGTGCCGGCCGTGCCGTGCCAGACCGTGCTATGGGCCAGGCCTTCGGTCCATGACACGGCACATGGTCTGTTTAGCCGTGCCGTCCATGGGCCACGGCCATTTCCGCCGTGCTGTGCCGGCCCATGGCACGGCGCCGGATCCTCCACGAGCTCATCATCCTTGCGGTGCTCGCCGTCAGCCGCGGCCGCAGGAGGGTACACCGGAGGAGGAGAGAAGGCCGGAAAGGAGGAGGAGGAAGAGGAGGAGAAGGAGTGGCCGGCGAGGTGTCGAGGTCACCGGAGCAGCCGAGCAGGGCCGGCGAGCTCGAGGCGAGCGGCGGCGGCGGATCAGATCGAGAGCGAGAGAGGGAGAGGCAGAGAGCTGCGAC
>OAMR01000004.1:2484627-2505293 GCA_900205405.1 Echinochloa crus-galli | reverse complement strand
GGCTTGGAGCTCGTGATTCCATTGAGCACTTCAAGAAGATTGTGAAGTTGCCGTGGAAGATTGGTGTGAGAGGTCATTGTGCTCACCTCGCCGGAGAGGTAAAGAGCAACTCTAGTGAAATCGAGATTTGGAGTGGTTCTTTGGTTCTAACCGGCTTAGAGATCAAGCAGAGTCTTGATAGAGAAGCGGTTGAACATTGAATCCATCTCAACGTGGACTAGGGGTGACCGGCAAGTCATCGATACCACGGGTTAAATTTGTGTCTCTAGCTTGTGGTTTGATTCTTGTTCTTATCTTTAGCGTTTACTTTGAGCAAGTTATTTACATAGAACTTGAATTGTACCTTGCCATCCTAGGTTGCAAACCCCTCAGCATAGGCTTAGAGTAGCAATTACTTTCCTAAGAGTATACATATATAACTTTTTAAGAAATATTTTTATAGAAAAGAGAAGTCAAAGTTGTGCTTTGGTGACCGTGTCGCTATCCTAAACAACTTCTAATAGTGAACCGGAGGGAGTATTTTTCATCCTTCAACTCTTTGAAGAGTCAAGTTTTCAACCTTTACCTACAAAAGGTGGAATAGCCATTTTCGTCCTTGAACTATCAGCCGAAGCTCAATTTTATCCCTAAACTACTAAAATGACCGATTCAATCCTTCAACTTTTCCATATGGCTCGTTTTCGTCCTTTGTCCTACATGTCATGCCACGTTGGCATGCTTAGTCAGCACTCATGTAGCTAAGTTTTGTAAAATACCCTTTTCTACTCTCTAGATACTGTAATTGCTTGTGATATGTGGCTAATATTGTTATGTTTGTTTGTTATCAAATGACGATGAATACAACCATGCCTATTCACATAATAAAAACAATTATTCATACAATGCTTGTGATTAAAAGTGATATGCCATGAGAATGTTTAATATAAATGACTTGTGTAATGCACTGGACACTTAAAATGATATCTAACTGACTAGGTGTTGATATGGCATGCTAATGTGGCGCGACACATAGGACGGAGGACGAAAATGAGCCGTGCAAGAAAGTTCGAGGACTGAAATGGTCATTTTGCTAGTTCAAGGACAAAATTGAGCTTTGGTTGATAGTTTGAGGATCAAAATGGCTATTCTGCGAGCTATCCAACTGTTAAATCCGCGCAAATTTACATTTTCGGGTGGTATCAAAGGTAATTTCTTTCTAAATTTTATTCTTTGGTTTAATCTAAAAAGATTATACTAATTCATTTTAAATTAGAAAAATACGAAGCAAGTACTAATAGTTTTCTAAAAATCAAGTTATCGATGCTCTATTTGGAGTTATTTGTATCTATTTCTTCCTTTTCCTAGTGTTTAATTACTTTAGTCACACATGCTATCTATTTACATTGTCGTTCTTAGTGAACTTTATTAGACTCAATGATGGACCAAGATATAGTCAAATGAATTAAGAGCAGGTATAAAATTGGAAAGATGACACCAGCCACACATGATGTCATGCTACACCATATATAGATCCTATTTAGGCTTGCATGGTTAGTGCTTTACTAGTTTAATTTCTTGATTAAGCAACAAGTTTCAAATAATGCTCGGGGGCTCAAATATTACGAAATAAACTAATAATATTATGAACATAAAATTAGAGTGCAAAATGAAAGATTAAATAAATAACACAGGCATAGCTTGAAGCAATAAACACAATAGAAAAGAATAAATAAGATCCAAATAACTTCAAATAGAATGCCAACATATAGCTTACACGTTTAGAAAAAAAAAATTGGTACCACATCCATATTTTTTTGATTTATAATGAATTAGTTATGATTTTTTTAGATAAAAAAAGAAAACTGTCTTTCAAAATGCCAAAAGGTCTAAATCTATCTGGTTTGGACAGTTGGATGCTCTCACTATCTAGTTTTGTTGTTGTAGGTTGAAAATCAGACTTCTGTTAATTAGTTTACTGCAACTGCAAGCAACCCGTACTCGTTGACGCCCTGTTCGTTTGACTTATCAGCAGCCAGCCAACAGTATTTTTCTCTCTGCACAAACCAGCACCAGCCACCTGCCACCAGTCAGCCAGCAGTATTTTTCTCTCAGTACAAACTAGCACCAGTCACCTGCCACCCGCCAGCCGAGCAGGGCGAGTGCAATATTTCCGACAAACGACCGTCAACAAGAAAACCCAGAAAGTAAAAACCCAGAAAGGCACCAGATCGGCAACCAAATTAACGACCAATGTTCGTTTCAAAGTTAACGACCAATATAACTCATGTCCTTGCCACGCACGCGTGTACGTCTCCAGATACACACTCCATATATGTAGCAAAACAGTGCACTTGACGCATGTACATGCGTACGCATATATGTATTGTTATTGTATACAAGCTGCCTAGCGAGCATCGCGCGCCCATGACACAAACTAGCTAAAAGATGACAAAAATCTTACACAAGATTGACATGCATGTCTTCCGATTCATCCCATGCAAGGTTATTCCTATTATATACTCCTAAATGTCAGAGAGATACAAGCACCAGTAACGACGCATACATTAAAATTCAAAGCATGGCTTCCCTTGTGACGTCTGCGTGTATATATATATTCCTGGGTTTCGGCTCTCTTTTCTCTTGGTTTCTTTCATTTTCAAAAAAATGATCAGAGAGATGCTCATCATCACATCCTGGGCTGGCTTCTTCCTGGGAGCCTAGGAATGAACACGACACGCATGGCGTGGGACAGAGCAGAGTGAGACTGTGAGCACAAGTACAGAGAAGAGGGAGGAATAGTGGTGGGACTGGGATATATTGAATCTACAATCATGTGAAGGGGATGGACGGCCAAAAGTTGGCGCCACCCCATCTGCTTGGCAATATTGGACCACATCCAAAAAGTTTGAGCCGTGCACCACAAAAGCACACCCAGCTAGCGGCTCCAACCGATCCTCGATCACGCCAAATCATATCAGATACACGGGAATAACAAAAACATGAAAACATTACGACCCAATGTTTTTACCTCCAGAACCAAACATTCCTTTTGGAATTAGCCAGCCAAACAATTAAGCTGAAAAAAGAGACATTACCATGCTTGTGATCGACCAATGTAAATAGATAAAGGAGAAATGCATACACTGCCAGGCCATATATATATATATATATGTATATATATATATATATATATATATATAGAATTGGTGTGGTCCACATGAAAGGGACGAACTCCACTGATGTCAAGATCATGCGGATCCATCCATCCCATCCCAGCCGTGTCAAAGTTATCAGGCCAGCAGCGGCCGCCGCAGCCCCGGCCGGACCCAAAGATATATGCAGGGGACCAGTGCGGCCGCCGGCCAAGATTTATCTGATGATGCGATGCGAGGTGAGGTGGTTGCAAATGCAATGCAGATCGATCGGCAGATGCAATGATTCCTCCGAACCAACCAACCATGCTTAACTTCATTGCATGCATTGCGCAGATGAGAAGCTAAGCTAATTGCCAAATCATTGGGCAAGTAGTAGCCGTGGCTGCTTTATCTTCCCAGATGCGGAAAGTGTGATGCTTGCTTGGTGTAGTGTAATGGTGTGTGCCTTTGCAAATAAAGCTCGTAACTTGGCCGGCTTCCACTTTCCAATCGCCTCCTGTGCTTCCTCTGGGCTTTTGGCTCTCTGCTGTATACGCGGCGCCAACCGCCGCCGACTGCCTTGGAAATCATGGTTTCCCCTTTGTGCATCGGCGGTTAGGGAGGGAACCATTTGCTTTAATTTGGCTACTTCAATATTTCATATCCACATCTCCTCTTTTGCATATCCTTTTTCTCCCCCCATACATACATTGTTCATTCCACGAGGCTGTTACCCTTATCCATAACCACAAGTGTTTATGATTTCAGCATACTCCCTTGGTTTTTTAAATATTTATATATGATGTTTAGACATACCAAGAATATAGGCATCATAAAAGTGTCATCTCGCATGTCTAGAGAAACATGTGTGCTTATTCTGTGAGCATGTCTACTTCGATATGGTTTTTTCTAAATAACTTATAAGTTACTGGCTGTGTTTGGATCCTAGGGACTAAAGTTTAGTCCCTCAAATAAGTGACAATTAGTAGCATTAAATATAAACTAATTGCATAAGTCATATCTACTCCGCGAGACGAACCTAACAAGCCTAATTAACCTATAATTAGAACATAATTATCAAATTATTATTGTAGCATTATATTGTCTAATTATGGTCTAACTAGGCTTAATAAATTCGTATTGTAAATTAGCCCTGACTTATATAATGCATTTTGTAATTAATCTATGTTTAATATTTTTAATTAACATTTTTCTATTCGATGTGACGGGACTAAAACTTTAGTCGGGAAACCAAACACGTTAGATCAACAACAAATCAATAACGAAGGAGGTACATATAATGAATAAAATACACAAAAATTCGGTCCATTTTGTAGATGCTCCTTGCTTCTCGTGCTGATTTGATTTTGGTAGCTGCTACAGCCAACGGAGACACGCTTGTCCGTACGCCACGGGAAGCCTCAAACCTTACCGTAGTTCCGATCCAAAAGAAAATCGTAGAACGGACCCCTATAAAGCGAGGGTACTTGGCACTGTAGAGTAGCATATGCTGCTCTACAGACTAGCAGCACAGTCGATATTCGTGTATGGCAGAGCATCTTCAGAGACGCACACTTTTTGTGGAGCGGTGGCGTTGGCATGGCATTTTGTACTACGTATCTGATACAGTACATCTCAGCAGTGTATCTTCACCTGACCTCTGGTCCCGGCCTGCGTCGACCTCACGAGCTGAACATAAGATTTTATCTCTTGGCATCATGACTTTTGAGGAGGATTTTATATATCTTCATATTTGGAACATGTACATTATATATTTACAGGTATATGTATATAAATTCGTCCTTGGATGCGGGACGCCCAACTAGCTTTATACGAGTTGATCGCCATCATATCATTGTTGAGCAAATCGCCTGAATAGTGAATAAGAAGACGCTAGTGACCATTGGAGGCAAGCTCAACGCATCTCGCCAGTCGCCACCCATCATTAGGTACCTGCAAATGCAAACAAAGCTACTGCCACGTAGTACTAGGAGTGTGCTGAGACTGAGACGTCTGCAACGGCACACAGGCAGCAGGTAGCTGTAGCTATGAGGCCTGGGCAAGTCAAGCTGAGAAAAAGTGCAGCTTTATTTCTTGAGCCAAGCACCCAACCGTTCGGTTCCCATGGGAGCGGGGCGGGTGGCCACGATCGAGCAGAGGCAGCAACAGGGAAAAGCATAGCATATTTTTGTTGTCACATTGCCTGCGCACTGTGACCTTTTCAGTCGGTCCTGCAAGCGTCCTGAGCTCTGTCAGTCAGGAGCAGAGGCAAGGCCAGGGGAACAGCGACAGCAATGCGCTCGCAGCCCAACGCGTTGCTGCTGGGTGATGAGAGGTCACGGGGTCTCGTGGGACTCTAGTAGTAGGGAGGACATGGACATGGACATGGGCATGGACAGGGTGAGAGAGCAGAGAAAGATGAGATGCTAGGAGCACGGGCCGGCCAAAAGCTGGGATCGTGCAAATCTTCCCGGCCTGCACGCCTAATTATCCCTTCTTCACCCACCCCCTCTCCCTTGTCGTCTGCGAGCACCGTTCCCGGCCCATCGCCATCGCTGACGACTGATGATCAGTGATAACCCCGGCCTGCTCTCTCTACCGACCTCTAATGCTGAGAGGTTAACTAAACGCCTGCCACCTTTTCAGAGTCTCTCTCTCTTTCTGTGTGTGTGACCATCACCACCACCACCAGCAGCAGAGCCCAGCATGATGGTAGTAGATGGACATAGATGCCATATGATATGATCCAGCACGTTGGCGTGTGCCGTGCCCGGTTCTCCATTCCCGTTTCAACCTCTGCCTAGCCCCGTGGAATCTCCCCCAACCCCGGCTCCTCCTCTCTCGCTACCCTCCCCTCCCCCGCCCCGCCACTAGCAGCCAACCGCTCGCTGCCCATTTTGCTTGCGCCGCGCGCCCTCACGAGTTCACAAAGAGGCCACCGGCGGGGACTTTGAACCCCGCACGGCAATCGCTTGCTCACTCCTCCAACTCCTCACTCCTCTATCTGCTGTTCCCTTTCTCTTTGCTGGGATCCGAGAGCTGTCGATCCCGACATAGAACACGAGGGAGACGAGCCGAGGGAGCAGAGGTCACTAGTGATTTCACACACGCATTTCTTTAATCAATTGCCGATGAGCTCTTGTTTTGTTCCTTCTTTTTTTTTAAAAAAAAAATCTGCCTTCCCCTCAACTCTCCTCTTTCTCTCTCTCTCTCTCTCTGCAGGATACATAAGCGAGCCCAGCGTCCTCGTGCTTGCTGGCACGGAGGGAGAAGGCCGGAGAGATGGGGGATGCAGCGGAGGCAAGCAAGGCTCTTCACAACTGGATGGGCGAGCCGACGGCCGGCGACCAGGAAGACGAGGAGAAGACGCTGCTGGAGCTCAGCCTCGGGCTCCCCGGAGGAGGGGGAGAAGGGGCGGCACCCGCCTGGGCGACGCCGGGCAGAGAGAAGGGGACCAACCACTCTGCTGCCGCCGACAGCTCCATGCTCTGCCTCGGCTACTCCAACGCGGCTTTCTCGCCATGCTCACAAGGTACGTATCTTCTCTGGATTTTGCAGTGTTCGAGTCAAATGCTGCTCTTCATCTTGTTTTTGCTGGGTTTCGTAGAAGAGTGAGCTAGTCTCTGTTCAAATGTATGGGTAGGTATGTGAAGATGATTCATGATTGTGTACGTACATAGTATATGAATATAAGTGTTGGAGCATGTGAAGGTAGCATCTTTGTTGTCCCGCAATTCTAAGCACTAGCTTTTAGGCAAGAAGATGGTTCAAGCAGAAAAATTCTTGAAAATTTGCTGTTTCAGACATGGCTACAATGAGTTTTTCTTCCTCTTCTTCAGAAACTAAGCTTACAGAAGACATGATCAAGGCCTAAAAAATTCTACGTACAGTCTGGTTTCTGAGTTTTTTTTTCAGTCAACACCTAAAGAGATGCCTATACACTGGTTACTTTGTCCTAGATTAAGTTAGCGATCGACAACTGTTCTTGCATAAAACTGAGCACTTGAATACTAAGTATGTAACATTTCTTACAAAATAGTGGTATGATTTCAGCAGCAGCTGGGACTTCACAGCTTGAGACCCCATGAATTCATTCTGCTTCATCTCATGACCTTCTTGTTCTTCGCAAGCCCTTCCATTTGTTCCTAGTGCATGTCTGTTTGTTTGTTTCTTCCTCTGTTCTTGAGCCAGCATTCAGTAGCAATGAAAGTAAAAAGTTCACAGCATGATGAGCTCCTCTTGTTCCTTTCTCCTTGTTCTTGTGCAGGCAAGGCAAAGGGGTCCCCAGCAGCGGCTTCAGGGCACGCCCTTGCATCCACCAACAATGCCTCCCAGACAAGGTGCGAATCAATCATAACCCCTCACATGCTAAATTTCCCACAGGGAATTCTTACCAGCTTTTTAGTAGCAAGAGCTGGCAGCTAGCCTGTTCTGCTGTTCAAGTGTTCATGCCCCCACAATGATTTCTTTATTCTTCCCGTCTGCCCCGGCATGCGTTTAAGAGGGAGTTGGCTCCATCTCCTGCACTGCTGCACTGCCACAGCTCCTCATTCATGGTGAAACCAGCCGGGAATCAAGGCCCGGTTGGCTTGTTTGCATCTACCTGTGGCTGCTGCCATGCATGGAGATGGAGCTCCCTCCCATTCATGAGGGATGCAGTTATTTTTTGCCCTGTGCACTGTTCTTTGTTTCTATCCTTTGTTACTGGTCAGTGCTTGGATTTGGACATGCCATGTTGCCTCTCTGTTTACAGTTTACATTACACCATTTAGAACTTAACCATGCCATAGTATGAGTTCTATGTTTACTTTTATTTAAAATAAACATAAATTACTATACTACTACTACTACTAAATACTACTAGCTTAGTCTAGCTTTACCTTTTTCTTGGGAGGATATTTAAATTTTCCAATCATTTTTTAGGGAACAAGAGGGGCAACCCCCCTACTGATTGTACAGTATTTATTAAAAAATAAAACCAAAGTTACAGTGAAGAGAATACAAAAGAGCAGATGGAACTATCCTAGTTGATCTAGCCATGATTCTATTTCAGGAAAGTAGCTCTTTTTTGCCATGTGCATAAACACAAAACTCTTTCTTTAAATTCCAATCATTTGTTAGCACTGAAGTGTATGAAAAACTGTAAACATGAAGCCTCCTTTCTTTTAACTGCAAATTTGTTGCCAAACGCTACAAGACTTCAAATTTCAAGACTCTTAATATCAGTCGTAAGAAGTTGATTCTCAAAATTGTTTTGAACATGAAGCATTTCTGAGAAACAAACAGCCTAAGATGTTTCAGTTACCAGTACATCTACCTTAGTCTCTGTGCGTTCACTAGACAGGAACTTCTTTGTTAATTGCAGTTATTTTATTTATGCAATAACCATTATGCTTCATTCTCATTTCTCACTGTTTCATTCTCGAACTTCAGATCTCCTAATGCCCCGGTTATCGGGTGGCCTCCAGTTGGCACATTCAGAAGAAATCTGGCTACCTCTAGCAAAGCATCCCTGGATCACCAGAATAGGAAGAAGGCTGCCAAATCTGAAGTGACCACAAAACGAGCTCCTTTTGTGAAGATTAACATGGATGGTATTCCCATTGGTAGAAAAATCGACCTGAATGCCCTTGATAGCTACGAGAATCTGTCTCTGGCTGTCGACAAGCTATTCCGTGGACTCCTTGCAGGTACATTCAATACTACTTCTTTTCGTGTACCTTTTACCCTTGATTGATATAAGATTGTGACAAATGTGTGTTGACTTTCCCTTATCCGATTATTGGTTTCATTTTCTTGATTATAACATTATGATGATGAAAGCCCATTTCCCCTTTTCTGTATTATGCAGCTTTCAATATTTTGAATGTTAGTTGCTTGATCAGTGTCTGATGCAATCTATTCAACTCTTTTATTTCTGCATGAAGCACAACAAGACCCTCTGGATGCCGGTACAAGGGAGTGTCCACAGGAAGAGGTAGCGATATCAGGTTTACTAGATGGAACTGGCAAGTACACTCTAGTTTATGAGGATTATGAAGGTGACCGGGTGCTGGTTGGTGATGTTCCCTGGGGGTAAGTTTTCCTTTTTATTAACATTTGAATAAAAATGTTAAAAAATGTATACCTATATATGGATATAAAAGTTATAGATGTGCTAAAATCTGATAGTGGCGTTTAGATGCTACCATTCAGAATTTCAGACTAGCACAATACTTCATTCTCTTAGTTTGACAGTAAAATGTATAATTGATGAGATTTAAAATGCTGGTCAGATTGGCCAGGACTGCATATTCTTACACACTGACTTTTGTCGAAGTTCTGCCTAGAAAAACGCTGCCTAAAGTAGAACCCTGTCACCTTAAGTTTATAGGTTTGCTTACTGCAAAACAAGCTTACTAGTATGTTACTTCGATTACTGCAGGATGTTTGTTTCTTCAGTGAAGAGGCTGCGAGTTCTGAAGACGTCTGACCTCTCTTCATCTGTCAGTACCTCTTCCATCTCCCTGTTTACGTTGACTCTGCCTTCAGATTGCTAACCTTTCTCGTTATCCTTGCAGCTAACAGCATCAGGCCGGAAAAGAGCGGTCACCGAGTGTTGACACTTCCTGTGATGTGCCGTGAAGAAGAAAAACATCTTCTGAGCTTGTATCATCTTTCTTCCTGGCTTCTTCCTCTCTTTTGCCTACTTTGTTGGAGGGATCATCCGGTGCACCGACCTTTTGGGCTTTCTGTTCTTAGTTGTCCTGTTTCTGCCTCTCGCGATTCCGAGAAGTGATGTGTTTGGCGCGATTCGACATGCCCGTTTGTAAATGTTCAGACGAATGAGCACTACATCTACGCTGTCTAATTCTATTTGTTGCCTGCAACCTGCTGATTACTCGTGCTGTTCTTTGATTCAGCTAATTGTCCCTCCCCTTTCGAGAGCGCAATCTTCAGTTCCTCTCGTGACTTGCAGATGCTCTACTATTGATCATTCGCGTAAAGTAATCGCAGTGATTATAATGTACCATGCTTGCAACAGAAAGTAAAAGAAAAGATACTAGTGCTGTTCCTCTCATGACTTAGTATCAGACTATCAAGAAACGCAAAGCACTGCGATTCTTCTTATAGCAGAAAAAGAATAAATAAAACAGCACGACGGGACGGAATACTAGTGCTGTTCAATTGCTGCGAGCCTGCGATCATCTCTGATCACCGGCCGGCGACGCAGAGGGCGCGTCCATGAACAAACAGTTAGCTGGAGTCAGCGGCCAGGACGCCCGGCGGCGCTCGGACATCTTGGACAGGGCTGCAGAAGAAGTCGATGAACGGTGCCGCAGGCCGGCGGCGCTGCTCCACCACCGCCGCCGCGGGGCGCTCGTCGTCGGCCACCGGCGCCGGGTCCGACACGTGGGAGGGGCCAGGTGCGCCGCCGTCCGGGGACGCCGAGGGGCTGGGCTGGTTCAGGTCCGGCCCGCTGGACGGGCGGTCGGCCGCGTCGCCGGCGGCAAAACCATCAGTGGCGTGGGTGTAGTCATCGATCGTTAAGAAGCCTTCATCCTCTGACGCCGCCGGCGGCGGCGGCGCTTGGGTGAAAACGGCCGCGGCGCCACACGCAAACCCAAGCTGGCGGTCATTGGAGCCCGTCTCGGCATTGGACGCCGCACCCGGCGCGGCGCCGACGACAGGCGGCTTGCCGTGGAACTGGAGGAAGCGGCCGTAGTATTCGCGCAGCGCCGGCACGGCGGAGGTCAGCCTCAGCGTGGTGTCGACAGCACCGTCACTTCCGTCGGCGGGAGGCCCCACGCCGAGCCTCAGCGTCACGTCGACGGGCTCTCGGCCCGCCGTGGACGAAGATCCCGCGGCGGCGGCGCTCGGGTGGGCGTGGTGGAAGAAGTCGAACAGCTGCCGCGCGGGAGGCGCGGCGCCGCCGCCGTCCTCCTCCGGCTCGTCCAGCTCCTCCTCCTCCTCCTCCTCCTCCACAGAATCCATGGTCATGGTGTACTCCTCTTCCTCCCCCTCGACGGCGCGTCGGGGTGAGCCGCGAGCCGCGTCGTCATCGTCCGGACGAGTGCCTCGCTTCTGACCGCGCGGCGACGGCGGTGCGGCTGGTTCCGGAGGCTGGCTGATGCTGCCCGCCGCGGCGGTGTCTTCTTCCATGGCCGTCGTCGGCGGCGAGTCGGCGGTGGGTGATCGAATCGTTGGGGACCGGGATTTGGTTGGGGATGCGGCGGCGATCGTACGTCAGAGTTATGGGTTGCCCGATCGAGTTGGAGTCGGGCTGGGCCTGGGCGCGCGCGGGAACCCAACTCGGATGGTACCTGCACGATCGGACGGACGGCTAGGATTCGTGCACTTATTCCACGCGCGCCATTCGAACTAGACTCGTGGGGTAGCTCGCAGTCGACGATTCGATGAACAAACATGTCGTTATATATGTCACCCGTTCGTCCCTCGTTGGCCTCACGGTTCTTCTCCACCACAGCTCAAGTCTGAGCAAACACGCAATGGGAGGGCCCTGAACATCTCTGGTGAAACCCTGTTTTTGATCAAAACTGAGGGATGATAAAACTGATAGAGTGAAATTTTCAAGAAATTGATTGGAATTTATAAATATGAAGGGAGTGGATCTAAATGAAGAAGAAATTACTTATACATTGTGGAGAGAAATTTTCAAAATTTTGATT
This sequence comes from Echinochloa crus-galli, assembly GCA_900205405.1. Lineage (NCBI taxonomy): Eukaryota > Viridiplantae > Streptophyta > Magnoliopsida > Poales > Poaceae > Echinochloa > Echinochloa crus-galli. The sequence goes on along the minus strand of OAMR01000004.1, from coordinate 2,493,511 downwards.
GAAATTTATAAATACGAAGGGAATAGATCTGAATGAAGAAGAGATTACTTATAAGTGGTAATTGGCCGAACTGAAATCCCTAATCCTAGTGATTTCAGCCAAAACCTGAAAATATATGTTCAGATATCTAGCCAAAGGCCCTATGTAGAGGACACCAAGGGAGGAGCAAATCCAAGGCTAGCGCCAAGCTCTTATTCCTAGGGGTAGTTGATTCTCATAATTCACTCTATATCTTACTAAGGCAGCTACAAACACTAGGTTGACCATATATCGTACTTTTTTTTATCATCTACCCACTACTATATAATGGAGCATTTGAGAATGAAGATCATAGGCCTTCACCGTGCCACCCTTTGAGCCAATCCACAACAAAAGTGATGAGTATCTGGCGCCATTCAAAGCATAAAACATAATTGGGAGTATGTATGTTCAACGACCTACAATTTAGGATGTAGAAAGTATGTATGTTCAACGACCTACAATTTAGGATGTAGAAAGTATACATGTTCAACGCGACATGAAAAATATCAAGGGTGTTATTAATGTTAAAAACACTTGACAAAAGGCAACCCTTTCAGCTAAAAGATAAAAATCCTTTTTTGCTAATCAAAGTTGTTTATCAATCAAATTAACTTAGGGAGATGGTGACAAAAGTGATATTATAGGAGTTGAAGAGGCTGCTTACAAGTGAAACATTCCAGCTAAAAGATAAAATCCTTTTTTTGCGAGTCAAAGTTGTTTATCAATCAAATGGACTTAGGGAGATGGCAATAAAAGTGGCATTATAGGAGTTAAAGAGGCTTCTTACATGTGAAACCTTTCAGCTAAAAGATAAAATCCCTTTTTACGAGTCAAAGTTGTTTATCAATCAAATTAACTTAGGGAGATGGCAATAAAAGTTGCATTATAGGAGTTGAAGAGGCTTCTTACAAGTGAATCCTTTCTGCTAAAAGATAAAATCCCTTTTTGCGAGTCAAAGTTGTTTATCAATCAAATGAACTTAGGGAGATGGCAATAAAAGTGACATTATAGGAGTTGAACAGGTTTCTTACAAGTGATGATGTGTACTTACTCCAACTTACTTCGACGTTGAGGTATTGGTAATCAGAAAGTCCATGCTGAGGAAAAATTAAAGGAGCCCTCTCCTATTCAAGAGGCCATCCTAGATGCACTGACAGAAAGGATACTGAAAGGAAAAGAAGATTTCAATGTTGAAAGCTTCACTTTAGTTGATAGAGAAGAGCCACGAAGAAGCGGCAACTTTGTTTGCTCCTAAAGCGGAGTTGGGCTTCGTTTGCTCCTAAAGCGGAGTTTGACGAGACATATGAGAGTGACATGACATGATTTAACACAATCTCGGACAAACAAACATTTAACATAAATAAGAAATGTTCACATATTGTATAACCTTTGCGTGCCCCATGCAACTCAAAGATATCCATATATGTTCTCTAGGAAAGAGCATGGATCGAGTATGTAGTGATTAAAATCATGTTTGCAAATTGCAACCACAAAAACAAAATTAAATGTGCAGTTCTTACGAGGACTACACTGCTCCTGATAACAATGTCAAACACGATAAAGAAGAAAAATCAAACACACAGCGGAAGGTACTGCTGCTGCTATCTGAATATCTGATACGAGGTGATCAAGAACCAAGACTTGGAGATACGATGGGTTGTGCACGGACCATGGAGACACTTAGCTAGCTGGAGGAAGAGAAGAGAACCGGCCGGGGCAAGAAGACATCTGTGTGTTCAATTCGTTCGATGCATTCCTTGGTGCGCTCTTGGCTGTTTCATCTCCTGCTTCGAGCCAACCCATTTGCCAACCCGAAAGCCCATCCCCACAGCCTACCAGCAAGTGGCTGCCGCCGTCGACTCGGAGTCTTCGGAGACACAGGCGCACCACCGTCCGGGAGCTCAGGCTGCTCATCGACGTCTGGCTCTGCAACTGCAAGGCCGTTTTCCGCCAGAGCTGGGGCAGGGTCCGGCGGCACGTCGGAGGGGTCGTCAGACGCACCGTCGTCGGGAAACTCGGAGGGGCAAGGCTGGTTGAGGTCGAAGTTGAGCCCGCTGGAGGAGGGGCGAGCGGTGGTTGCGTCGTCGGCCGCCGCGGCGGAGGCATCGCCGGCCGCGTTGTCCGGGACCACGAGGAAGTCTGCTTCGTCCTCCTCCGGCACGCCGGAGGAGCACGGCTGCTGGTTGAGGTCGAAGCCGAGCGGCCCGCTGGATGGAGATGAGTTGGGCGCGTCGCCCGCGAACACGGTGGCGGCGAAGGTGCCGTAGCCCGCCGCCGCGCCGGCGTAACCATCGATCACGTCGGCGTAGAGGGGATACGCCGCGTCGTCGAGGTAAGAGGGATAGGCCGTGTCGTCGAGGTAGGAGCGTAAGGCCGCGGTGTCGGCGTAGAAGGGGTAGGCCGCGGCGGGGTCCACCGCGTAGTGGATGGGCGGCGGCGGGAGCAGGAAGGACGGGGAGAGTTCCCACTCGCTGAGAGCATGGCCGCCGTGTTCATAATAATCCAGCGCCGCCGCCGCACCCGGGGCCGCGGCGGAGTAGGGTGACCACACCGCGCCCGAGCCCGGCGGCCACGGCGCCGCCGCCGCGTCGACGGGATCTTGATCTGGCACGGATGAATAACCCGCCTTCGCGTCGCCGTCGCCGTGGTTCCGGTCGACGCCTAAGAAATCGATCAGTCCCTTCGCCGCCTTGACCTCCTCCTCGTCGTTGTTCTCCCCGATCTCCTCCATGAACGCCTCGTCCTCGTCGTTGTTCTCCCCGATCTCCTCCATGAACAACGCCGCTTCCTCCGACTCCTCGACGGCGGCGTCGTAGTAGATGCCGGCCGCGCGTCGGGGGAAGCCGCGCACCGCGCCCGTGTCACCGGCCTCGCCGTCGTCCTGAGCGCCGCGGCCGCGCTTCTGGCCGCGCTGCGGCGACGGCGCGATCATCTCCGGAGGCGGGCTGCTGTCCGCCGCCGTTGTTGCGGTGTCTTCCATTGCCGTCTCGTCGTCGGGATCACCAGGCCAGCTAGGGTTTAGCTAGGGCCGGCGCCTGCCTCGCTCGCTCCTCCCCGAGTTCGTTGGTGACCTGATTATTGAATGCGGAGGGGATCGCATGCGAGTTCAGATAACTTACGAAAGTTGGGTCGCAGTCGCACGAGGTGGAGCCCTATCAGTCGGACGCCCGTATACGTGCAAACTAAGGTACTCCATACATTCTGAAAAAACTGACCTTTAGGACAGCGACTGTTCTTCAAAACACAACTTTGACCTTATGTTATTATAAAAATATTTATCAAAGATTGATATATGTATACTTTTATGAAAGTATTTTTCAAGACAAATCTATTCATATAGTTTTCACATTTACAAACTCAACAACTTAAAAGTTATTGATAATTTATATTCCCAATGTTTGACCCAAACCTTGTTCTAAACGTCAGTTTTTTCAGAATGGAGTATGCTAAAAAAATTTTTTTTGGGTGGAGCTCGCGAATCGCGATGCCCGTTCTGCCGTTCATATGACGACGTACGTGCTCTCTCTCTCGTCCTGCTGTAGCGATGTCTAGCTTCTTTCCTCAATACCACGTGTGCATGGTTTATAACCCTCTAATTAACTAAAAAAGATTTCAACCTGAAAATATACTAGTTGAATGATTAACCTTACATTGTATTCCTCGTTGGTCCTAATTACTATGAACTGTTGACTTCTACTCGCAACGGTCTAATCATTAATCTTATTAAAAATATAGATAAAAAATGAATCATACTTCAAGTATTTTTATGATAAAATAAATTATAAATAAAATAAATGATACACGTGCAATTTTATGAATAAGAGTACATAGTCAATAAATAAAATCAACGATAAATAGTAATTGGAAATATATAATGAGGATAATAATAAGGTGCAGTGATGTCATTCACTCTCACCACCGAACCCACTTAAAAAACACGTGTGCATGTTAAACTGATTAACAGTGTCATTGAGTGACGGTCGTTTCGGACTAATTAACACTGCCATGCAATTGCTTGTTAAAGTGGTTTTGTCAGCTCCTGCTTTCCACAAGCCACACACTTTCTTGCCCCAGCATAAACCTTAGACTTGATTACTTTACCAAAGTCGCCGCAATTTTGTTTAAGAATTTATTGGGCACTCTTTGCACAAGCCACGTTTTACTTAACGTAAGCATTGCAAAGTGTTAGTGACCAATCAAATAGATCCTACGCTCTCAGAAAGGTCAATGCGGTTCTTGGATATTTGTGCATATATACTTCCTCCGGTTCAGTATTAGAAGTCGTTTAGGACAGCGACACGGTCATCAAAGCACAACTTTGAATTCTCGTTTCTATAAAAATATTTCTTCAAAAGTTATATATGTATATTTTTATAAAATTAATTTTCAAGATCAATCTATTTATATATTTTTGATCACATTTTCAAACTCAACGACTTAAATGTTATTCATGATTTATATTCCTAATGTTTGACTCAAACCTTGTATAAAATAACTTTTAATACTAAACCGGAGCGAGTATTAAGGCCAGCTTCAATTGAGGGGTGTTATCAGAAGTTTTATGACATTAAATTCGATGTCATGTTAATAAATTTGCTGACGTGACAATGTCATTTAAGAAGGGAGTTTTATGAGATGAGAGAGAAGTTTCATCCCCATAAAATCTATCTGTGACATTAGTTATCAATTTTCCAATCTTGATAACTGTATCATAAAACTCTACACTGACACTAGCCTACCAAACGAGGCATCAACAAACCTCTTCTGTTTTTCTCTCGTGAAAGCAAGGCATCGCTGTAGGCTTGTAGCAGGCCTCAGACTTCAGCATTCAATTTTTGGACCAATGACATAGCACGAGCCCGCATCGAGGCTGATGACGATGTGGACGACCCACTCGCGTTAGCCAGGGCAAGCCAGAAGCTCATCGCCGTGGCAACTCTGATCCGAGCCATGCCCGAGCCATCAACACCCGAAGGCCGAAACCCGCGTCAAGAGGCGCAGCTCCTAATCGAACAAGCAGCTGTGCAACAAGCCGAAAGCTCAGCCTCTCGCATCCGCAGTTCCGCCGGCCCAAAGATCAGTGGACTGACGCGGGAGCACGAGGCATCGGCACAAACCCCGCGAAGGGACAATCTAATGCCACCCCCGCCCTCGAATAAGGGAAAGGCGCCTTCGGTGCATTAACACATTGGAAGGAAGCCTCTCAAGGAGCGAATCCTTGAGACGCGTGGTGACATCAGTGAGGACGACGCTCGCAACACCCTTAACAGAAAGAGGCGGGATGGCGCATCTCACGGTTTTCACCCCGCCGTGGAGGCCGCTACGACAGCGACGAAGACAAGAGCCCAACGCCAGAGCCCCCAGGAACCCGGGTATTTGGCCGGGAGATTCGTGTGGCCCTGATTCCCGCACGATTCAGGCGGCCAACAACCATCACCAAGTACTCGGGGGAGACGGACCCAAGGGTGTGGCTCGACGACTATCGCCTCACTTATTTATTGGGCGGCGCGACCGACGACGCCATGATCATCCGCAACTTGCCACTTCACTTGGCGGATTCTGCGCGGACATGGCTAGAGCACCTACCTGCGAACCAGATTCACGATTGGAACGACCTCATGAGGACGTTCGTGGGTAACTTCCAGGGCACCTACCTACGCCCTGGAAACTCATGGGACCTTCGAGGGTGTCGCCAAACACCCAACGAGTCCCTTCGTGATTTCATCCGCCGCTTCTCCAAGTGTTGCACCGAGCTCCCGAGTGTGGGTGACTCCGAAGTCATCCGCGCTTTCCTCGAAGGTACAACCTGCCGGGACTTGGTACGCGAGCTAGGATGCAGTCCTCCAACTAGCGTAAACGAACTGTTCGACGTGGCCACCAATTTTGCCTCCGGCGAGGAGGCGGTCGGAGCCATCTTTGATAGTGGAAGGGGGAAGCAGACGGAGGAAATGCCCGCGGAGGGCAGCAAGTCCAAAGGATCCGCCAAGAAACAAAGACAAGGCAAGAAAGGGAAGAAGCCCCCAAAAGCCTCGCGCCGACAAGAGCGGACCGAGGACCCTGATGAAATACTCGCAGTCGATCCTGCCGCGCCCAAACCTCCTAGAGTCCCCCCTCGAGGAGGCGGCATCTTCGATGATATGCTCTAGAAACCGTGCCCTTATCACAAGGGCGTCGTGACCCACACCCTCGAGCGGTGCAGAATGCTAAGGAAATACTTCAACCACGCCGCTTCAAAGGATGAAGGGGGAAAGAGAGACACGGGCGACGGGAATGGCCAGGGCTTCCCGGAAATGGAGAACGTCTTCTTCATTTTCGATGGGCCAACCGCGAACATGACCCCTCGGCAGCACAAGCGCGAGTGCCGAGAGGTATTCTCCATACACAAGGCAGTGCCGTCGTTCCTCGATTGGTCAGAGGAGACCATCTCCTTCAGTCGAGACGACCACCCCAACTATATCCCGAATCCGGGGCAATACCCGCTTGTCGTTGATCCTATCATCGACAATACCCGGTTCTCCAAGGTACTCATGGATGGAGGCAGCAGCCTCAATATCATGCACGCTTCATCCTTGGAGCTCATGGGCATCGGCAGGGACATGCTGCGCCCTAGCAAGGCGCCGTTCCATAGCGTTGCGCCGGGGAAGCGAGTTCAGCCCCTCGGGCAGATCGATCTGCCAGTTTGCTTCGGTATCCCCGACAACTTCCGCAGGGAAACCCTGACCTTCGAAGTAGTGGGATTTCGAGGTGCGTACCACGCCATCCTCGGCCGCCCATGCTACGCCAAGTTCATGGCGATCCCGAACTATACCTACCTCAAGTTGAAGATGCCGGGACCAAACGGCGTCATCACCGTGGCCCCAACATTCGAACATGCCTACATATGCAACGTGGAATGCGTCGAGAGCGCCGAGGCGCTTGCTGAGGATGAGGCTCTCGTCGCGGACCTGGAGAAGATGGCGAACGAAATCATACCCTCCACTTTGAAGCATGCAGGCAGTTTTGAGCCCACAGAGCACACCAAGGTTGTGCCCCCTCGACCCAGGTGTTCCCAGCGACAAGACGGTGCGGATCAGCTCGACCCTCGACAACAAATAGGTGGTGGTGCTCGTCGACTTCCTCTGTGCCAACGCTGACATCTTCGCGTGGAGCCCCTCGAACATGCCAGGCATACCGAGGGAGGTCGCCGAGCACTCCCTTGACATCCTGCCCCATTTCAAGCCGGTGGTTCAACGACTGCGACGCTTCGACGAGCACAAGCGCAGGGCCATTGGTGAGGAGCTACGCAAGCTCCTCGAGGCCGGATTCATCAAGCATGTCCAAAAGTTCATTTTCCTCTACCACGTATCGATCAGATCGTAGATTCAACCGCATGATGCGAGCTATTATGTTTCCTTGATGCTTATTCTGGTTTCCACCAAATTAAGATGAAAATTTCTGACCAACTGGCAACCTCCTTTATTACGCCTTTTGGTACTTTCTGCTATGTCACGATGCCGTTTGGACTTCGAAATGCCGGAGCAACATACCAGCGATGTATGCTTCGTGTTTTCGGAGATCATATCGGGCGAACCGTAGAAGCATACTTTGATGACATTGTTGTAAAACCAGAAAGGCGGACGACTTGGTAAACGATTTGCGCATTGCGTTTGATTGTCTCCGGGCCAACGAGGTAAAACTGAATCTGGAAAATGCGTTTCTGGGGTACCTCGAGGTATGCTCTTGGGTTTCATAGTCTCTCAACGAGGCATTGAGCCCAACCCCAAAAAATTCTTGGCCCTCGAACAAATGGGACCGATCCGAGACCTCAAGGGGGTACAGAGGATATTGGGATGCTTAGCAGCCCTAAGCCGGTTCATCTCGCGTCTCGGTGAGAAAGGATTACCCCTGTACCGACTCCTAAAAAAGAGCGAACATTTCTCTTGGAACCCCGAGGCTCAAAAAGCCCTCGACGGGCTAAAAGCGTCTCTCGCACGAGCGCCAGTCTTAACGCCACCTAAGGAGGACGAGCGCCTCTACCTCTACATAGCCGCAATGACTCAAGTAGTAAGCTGAGTCATCGTCGTAGAGAGAACTGAGGAGGGGCACGCTCTGCCTGTCCAAAGGCCGGTATACTACATCAGTGAGGTACTGACCGAAACCAAGACGCAATATCCACAAATCCAGAAGCTGCTCTACGCAGTAGTGCTAGCTCAGCGCAAATTGCGCCACTACTTCGAGGCTCATCCCGTCACCGTGGTCTCATATTTCCCTTTGGGGGAGATACTCCGCAACCAGGATGTCTCGGGTAGAATAGCCAAATGGTCCGTGGAACTGATGGGCGAAACCCTCACTTATGCCCCTCGCAAGGCAATTAAATCGCAAATCTTGGCCGATTTCGTGGCAGAGTGGACCGACACACAGCTGCCCCCACCTCAAATCCAAGACGAATGTTGGATCATGTACTTCGACGGGTCGGTGACGAAAACCGGTGCGGGCGTGGGCCCGCTCTTCGTCTCACCCCTCGGAGAACATATAAGGCACGTGGTACGCTTGCACTTTCCGGCGTCTAACAACATGGCCGAATATGAGGCCTTACTAGCCGGCCTTCGCATAGCCATCGAATTGGGCGTTAAATGCCTCGACGTCCGGGGAGATTCAAAATTGGTCATCGATCATGTTATGAAGGAGGCAAGCTGCCACGACGACAAGATGCAAGCGTACTGCAACACGGTGCGCCGACTCCAGGACAAATTCCATGGCATCGAGCTCAACCACATCGCGCGAAAGTACAACGAGGAGGCCGATGAATTAGCAAAAATTGCGTCAGGGCGGATCACCGTTCCTCCAAACGTATTCGCCCGTGACCTGACACAGCCAAGCATCG
>OAMR01000004.1:2463696-2481021 GCA_900205405.1 Echinochloa crus-galli | reverse complement strand
ACCGTGCCTCCAAAGTCAAAAGACAGATTTCTTGCCATACTGCAGGTGGCGGAATCTCCACGAGGTCCTCCGAGGAAGACTCCTTCGGAGTACTCTCGGGGGTGGTAGGTGGGGAACGCCCCTCCCTGATTCGACGGCGGCACTCCTTCTCGTACGCCGCCTTCCGTAAACGCTTCCTCTATTTCTTCTGTTTCGCCGCGTCCTTTCGCGCCTTCTGCCTCTCGGCAGAAAGGCGGTTTGCAGCACGAACCTCGCGAAGAGGAGGAGCAGAACGGTACCCTTTTTGAGACAAACCCTGAAGAAAGAATTCAGAATTAAACGATCAGATAATCTCGAGGGTAGAAATCAAGATTGAATCTAAATCAAACTTAAAGCGGAACTTACAAATTGTAGAAACCCCGCTTCGGGGCGCATCTTGACGATGAAAAGGGCCTCCTCCTTGCAGTCAAGCTTGGAGACCTCTACAGCACGCCGTGCTCGATGCATGCAGTACGAGGACAAGGGTCCCCTCCTTCATCTTCGAGCCCTGCCAGGGCGAATTCGCCCTGAGCTGGTCAAGCCGCAGATTCCTCTCCATCAGCGGCAGTACATACCGCTGATTGAAGTTTGCAATCACTCCCGACGCGGTCAAACCCTCCCTTGAAAGCGTGGCAAATGCGTCGGTGAAGACCCGAAGTCGCTCCTGACGGTCGGCGGGGGAGATTCCGTAGCTCCACGCCTCCGGTCGCTCACGCAACACTTTGCCGGTGTACTCCGGCAGCTTGTTGTCGACGTTGCGGAGGTAGAACCACCCCTTCTCCCAATCGGCGTTGTTGGAGGTCATCGTCGACGGGATGTACAATCTGCTCCGCTGCCCCCGAACTTGCAGGGTAAGGCCTCTGGCGCGGACCGCCCGGCGGAGCCCCCGAGACTCACCCCGGAAAAGGTGAATCCATAGGTCCCAGTGAGCCTCGATCCCCAAGTACCCCTCACAAACGGCGACAAAGACCGCCGCTTGCGAGATGGCGTTGGGGGCAAAGTTGTGGAGCTCCACGCCGTAGTGGAGGCACAACCCGCGGAAGAACGGCGATGCGGGGATTCCAAACCCCCGCTCGTGAAGTCTCGCCAGGCTCACCACAAAGCCCTCAGGCGGAGAAGGCTCGTGGTGATTGGATGGCGGCGCGATCCAGATCGGCTCGTCCGGGTTGCTGTTCACCGGCAACACCCCGACGTCCACCAGCCCGGCGAGATAGGCGTCGGTGGCGATGGAAGGGCTCCGCGGAGCAGGGTCGACGATGGTCACCATGGCGAACGGTGGCGGTGAAAGGGACGAAGTCTTGTATGCGGAAAGGTGAAAGGCGAAGAGCGGCGGTGCTTGGAAGTAGTAGATGCAATCGGAAGGCAAGGGCTGGGTAAGCTAATCCTTTCCCCTTGTCCCTTTATTTATAGTATCACGCGAAGCGCAACCGGCACCCCAGCCGCGTGAAAAACGCATCCGATACGATTGGCACCACAGCCACTGACGACCGGGCCCCACGAGTTGGGATAACCACTACGCGCGAAAATCCAGGCGACACGTCGCATCGTAACTGCCCACGTCTCTTCCGCTCCGCGTAAAAAGGCGCGCCTACTTCACGTACTCAGCGCCACGCTGCCCACGACTACGGAAATAAACGCTTGAGGCTAGCCAAAAGGCTTCCGAGGTAAGCTACCTCTCCTCGAGACCCTACTAATCAGGGGTTCGAAGTCCTGGCCCCTCGAGGGTTCGACAGGCACCTCAGATCTAACAGAGTCAGGGATAACCAAGGGCACGCGCGATCGAGCCTATCCTCGAGCACGAAACTCGAGGGTGCCCTTCATGTTATATTCAAGGCCAGGATGGAGGAAGCTAGTCGAGGGATCCCACCGAGGGAGAGCAACGAGCCCTCGACCCTAAACGAACGGGGTCGAGCCCTGCCTAGCAAACCTCCACAAGTGCTCTTATGAGACATGTCTCCGGACCACGAGCCGGCCTCCATCGAACGAGGCATGGGTGTCCACTTGAATTACCCGCTAACAGCTCATAGAGGCATCCTTGACTCGCAGCCCAATCGAGGGAAGCATGGATTGTGTCACCCCTCCTCCCCACAAACGGGGCGACGAGGGTCGTAACTCAAAGTCAAGAACCGCCCCTGATCGACCTTGCTAGGGCCAACGCTCGGGGACTCCTTGCACCACAAGATCGAATTCCTTGAAGACGAAACATGTTGTAGCTCACAAAGGCGCGAAACGCCGATAAGCCCTTGCAGGAGTATATCTACTCCTCCAAGGCCTCGGGGGCTACACCCGCGGGTGCGCTAGTGCGCACCCAGCAGAATTCTTTAAGGAAAACCTTGTCAGAAGCACCCGTGACGAAGAGCCTTTGTCGGATTAAAACTTATTCCAACAAAGGCTCGGGGGCTACTGTTGGGGGCAGTCATTAGGGGTACCCAAACCTATGGGATAACCGCCCCAGTAAACATTAATCTTGTCCAAGTAACCAGAAAAAGAAACGGAAGTTAAGTCCCACCACCTAGCAACGACTGAAGGCCCAGCCAAGACGCCCCGCGGCGTGCCTCGACACGAACCAAAATCTCCGCTTCGCTCGAGGGGACCGACGCCTCGAGCGAATCGGAGAACTTCGCTTCGGTCGAGGCCTAGGGACCGAGCCTTGAGCAACCCACGGAATGGGGAAAGCTCCGCCTCGGTCAAGACCCTCGCTCCAACGAACATTAAATGGCGCCCTCTGCCACCATGCCTCCAAAGTCAAAAGACAGATTTCTTGCTAGACTGCCCTGACGGCCACGACTCCTCCCATCGTATCCATCAACTCCCATCACTATGCTGCCAACCGAGGCTCTGTGCGGACAGGCCGGCACTGTACGAACAGAGCCCGTCACTCCAAGCTCCTATACTGCCAACTCCGATGACCTTTGTGGACGGAGAGACCCTCGAGCACACAGCAGGAGAAGAGCTCAGGACGACAGAGGTATGGCGGGCCATTCCGAGCACTATGCGACCAACCCCGGATCAAAATTTAGCCCTAAATATTACCAATTTTATAATTTTCAGCTCATATTTCATAAGTACATGCAAACATTAGTGAATACAAAAGGAAATGAGCTGTAATTCACAAAATATATCATAAATCGTACCTTGCTGTTTATAAATTACAAGTATATAAGTTCATGAGTCAAACATATCGGTGTTAGCAGAGCTAAGTTATTGAATTTAGCGGGGCTATTTCATGATATAGCAGAGTTAGTGGCATTAACGGTAATATCTGACAACTATGCCTAACCAGTAACACGCTCCTGTAACCCCTCCTCCTTGGCCTATAAAAGGAGGGGGTGATCGAGCAGGAGGAGGACAACGAAAAAAGAAGAGAAAGAATCCGCATACACTCAAGAAAGATCATGATATTGGCACCTTGCCTCAATCATCCGTGACTCCGAGGTTTAGCCTCTCGTCCCAACCTGCTTGTACCCCCTACTACTTGCATTTCGGTGCAGAATAATACATCGCACCCATCGCCTTGCTGGAAGTACGGTCTTCTGACTGGAACCAGGATAAATCCGTGTCTCATGTTATCTTCTGCATCAACCATCAAGGGAGGGAACACAACACATTTCTGGTTGGTGTCGGGACCATGATTTCTAAACACCGACAATATGCTTGTTGAGTTGAGTGGTGCTGTTGTGTTTTCTAAAGTTGATTTGCGTAGTGGGTACCACCAGATTCGTATGAAATTGGGAGATGAATGGAATACTGCTTTCAAAACTAAGTTCGGTCTATATGAGTGGTTAGTCATGCCTTTTGGGTTAACTAATGAACCTAGTACTTTCATGAGATTAATGAACAAGGTTTTGCGTGCTTTCATTGGAAAATTTGTTGTAGTATACTTTGATGATATTTTGATCTACAGCAAATCCATGGTTGAACATCTTGATGACCTGCGTGCTGTTTTTAATGTGTTACGTGATGCAAAAATGACATTGAACACACATCATGGCGTATGGTCATATCCGAGCATGTGATGTCCTCATGTTGTGACTCCATAGGGAATTGAGGTTGATCAAGCCAAGGTTGAAGCTATACAGGGATGGCCTATACCAAAGACTATTACACAGGTGCGGAGTTTTCTAGGACTTGCTGGTTTCTATCGCCGCTTTGTACAGAATTTTAGCACCATTGCTGCACCGTTGAATGAGCTTACAAAGAAGGGGGTGCCTTTTCGTTGGGACAAAGAGCAAGAGAATGCCTTCAACATGCTGAAAGATAAGTTGACACATGCACCTCTCCTCCAACTTCCTGATTTTAATAAAACTTTTGAGCTTGAATGTGATGCTAGTGGAATTGGATTGGGTAGTGTTTTGCTGCAAGAGGGAAAACCAGTTGCATATTTTAGTGAAAAATTGAGCGGGTCTGTTCTGAATTATTCCACTTATGACAAAGAATTGTATGCTCTTGTTCGCACATTGGAAACTTGGCAGCATTATTTTTGGCCCAAAGAGTTTGTTATTCATTCTGATCATGAATCATTGAAACATATTCGTAGTCAAGGAAAACTGAACCGTAGGCATGCTAAGTGGGTTGAATTTATTGAATCTTTTCCTTATGTTATTAAGCACAAGAAAGGGAAAGAAAATGTTATTGCTGATGCCTTGTCTAGGAGATATACATTGCTGAACCAACTTGATTACAAAATCTTTGGATTAGAAACAATAAAAGACCTATATGCTAATGATGCTGATTTTAAAGAGGTGTTGTTGCATTGTAAAGATAGGAAAGGATGGAACAAATTCATTGTTAGTGATGGGTTTGTGTTTAGAGCTAACAAGCTATGCATTCCAGCTAGCTCTGTTGTCTTGTTGTTGTTGCAGGAAGCGCATGGAGGTGGCTTGATGGGGCATTTTGGAGCCAAAAAGACAGAAGATATACTTGCTGGTCATTTCTTTTGGCCAAAGAAGAGAAGAGATGTGGAGAGATTCGTTGCTCGTTGCACTACATGTCAAAAGGCTAAGTCAAGGTTAAATCCACACGGTTTGTATTTGCCTTTACCCGTTCCTAGTAGGTGTATGAAGACGCATGTATGTGTGTCGCAATTGCGGAGACGGTATTGCCACGCTTTTTCCTAATGGTTGCAATAGTTGCCCATGTCACAACGTCTATGTAACATCACAATCAGTAGTGTTGGGTGTCGCAAAAGAGTTTGATTCTCATGTTGCTGATTTGTTCTTTCGGGAAATTGTTCGTTTGCATGGTGTGCCTAATACTATTGTGTCTGATCGAGATGCTAAATTTCTTAGTTATTTTTGGAAGACATTGTGGGCTAAATTAGGGACTAAGCTTTTGTTTTCTACTACATTTCATCCCCAAACTGATGGTCAAACTGAGGTTGTGAATAGAACTTTGTCTACTATATCCACGCCATCTTCTCCTATCATTGCCGATCCTATTACCCGTGCTCGTGCTAGACAACTTAATCATTAGGTGAGTTTACTCCTGAGTTCATGTTCATCATATTTAGACTGTGGAGACCCGTGCACTCTTGTTTTGCTTAGGAATCATGGAGAGGATCGAGAACGAAAAGGATTCACGCGGGCTGGATTCGGATCGCAGAAAAACATCAACTTGTGATGGACACCACGGTCTCATATGGACTCGGATTGGGGCGCTCAAGCACTTCACGGAAAGCTTATCAAGTCTACTTTCCAACGGATCTGACCGCACGTCTATATCTATTCGGAGTCGTCCAGAATCGTCTATTTGTTCCGAGATATTTTCTGCCCATGATGTTGCGCCATCTTATTTTGGCCCAATGGGCCGTGTATCATGTATAGTCCATTATGGACGCGTCCTAGGGTTGGAGCACGACCCCAGCACCCCCCTATGGTCATCCTCCCTTGTATTATACCCCTTAGCCGCCGCCAAGAACACTTGAGTTTTGCTTAGATCAAGTTTAGCCATTGCTACTTGCTTGTATGTGCGCGTGCTAGTCCAGCTGCCCGTCTTTGAGTCTTCAGAACCCCAATTCATTTGTGATTGAGTTTGAGATTGAACACTTCATTCCCATCTAGTAATTTCAGTACTTGTTCGATACTTGTTCTTGCTAGTTCTCCGATTGCTTGTAGGACAGGACCGGGTGATGTACTTCCACAAGATCACAACATCCATAGGAGGTGGTGTATCGGTTGCTAAGGCGCAGTCTTTGGAAGGCTGTAGTCGGGCCGTCAACGTCGTCTCCCCCAATCGAATTATCCCCCATGCCTCTCATCGAAAGATCGGGCATAAACCCTAGCGAGTTCCCATCAGTTGGTATCAGAGCAAGGTTGTTCGGTGAGAGATTCCAATCCTTCCCCCTATTTTTTTTCCTACAGTACACAACAGCCAAAAAAATTAGTAGATTAGTTTTTGCCCAATGGGCCGTGTATCATGTAGAGTCCATTATGGACGCGTTCTAGGGTTGGAGCACGACCCCAGCACCCCTCTGGTCGTCCTTCCTTTGTTTTATACCCCTTAGCCACCGCCAACAACACTCGGGTTTTTTTTAGATCAAGTTTAGCCATTGCTACTTGCTTTTAAGCGCGCGTGCTGGTCCAGCCGCCCGTCTTCGAGTTTTCAGAACCCCACTTCGTTTGTGATTGAGTTTGAGATTGAACACTTCATTCCCATCTAGTAATTTTAGTACTTGTTCGATACTCGTTTTTGCTAGTTCTTGATTGCTTGCAGGACAGGACCGGGTGACGTGTTTCCACAAGATCACGGCATCCATAGGAGGTGGTGTATCCGTTGCTAAGGCACGGTCTTCGGAAAGCTGTATTCGGGCCGTCAACGTCGTCTCCTCCAATCGAGTTATCCCCCACGCCTCTCATCGAAAGATCGGGCATAAACCCTAGCGGGTTCCCATCAACTATCATACTAGTTCGAGGGTGTAAACCGGACTTTTTCCTTAAATAAAAAAGCTTATGCAAATTTCATACGGTGCCCCGTACTACCCTATAGAAGAAGGACTAGTATAAAAAAATCTAACAGTCAAAATTAATTATATACTACACTAAAACTTCATTTATGGCATGAGGTAGTATATATAGGCGGATGGTACAAATTTCACTGGGTACAAAACCGGTACAAAACCGGGTAAGTTGTCGCCAGAGTTTATTTCCTATTAGTTGCAATGGTATGCTACTCCTCACAGTTCACATGCTTCCATTCTTGTAAGATAAGGATGCAATTTCTTTTCATCATTTACCCCAGACTTCTAGAACATAGATCAAGTGTTTATCTAAGCAAAATGGTGGACAAACATGGCTGGTAGATATACAATTGCCACTAAAATTGGGATTTAGGAATGCCAAAAGGCTTATATAGGAATTGATTCTTACGCATGTTGTTGTTGCTTTCGTACCGGATTTCGATGTTGCTCCCCTCTCATGTACGGATTATTACTTTGCTCTATCTTGTATATTATGATTTCGAGTATCGTCAATCAGGAAAATTATTTTACTTTGTGTGTTTCGATTTATTCCTAGCAAAGTAATATGTCTTCCATGCAACATTATATTCTACTTCTACAAGAATGGTTAGTATTGCATATGCTGATTTTTTTTACAGCATGTCATTGCAAGTATCTCATGCAAAACTTTAATTTTCAATATCAAAATTTATTGGCAGTATCGTCGCACAGGCATTTAACTATCTAAATATAAAACGGATTTGCAGTACTAACCATGTCTCTCGATATGTCGTATCACACGAGCATAGAACTATCCAACTATTTACATGTCTAATGTTTGTGCTCGATTTAACTATTATTGTCTAAGAATATGTAGTACTAGAAACCCTTAGCGCAGCGTTGCTGCGCCCCGATTGATTGGGCCAGTATATGGATGTGAAAACATTATGTTGATAAAGATCTCATTGTTGTATTCTGAGAATAGGATATATATGAAAGATTAGAATGCTTCACTACCGTTGTATAGCTAAAAGGAGTAACCTACCATAGTGCTATTGTGCTAGATAACCACCTTTAAAGTTGCAGGTTCTATTCCTTGCAGTAAATGCATTTGAAGTATAATGTGGCAATAAAAACAGAAAATTTCTGGCTCAAAAGTCATATAATTTTAGTATCAATTAGCATCTTTGATGGATTCTGTTCAGGTAACAATTAGCATCTTTGATGGATTCTGTTCAGGTAAAAGCTAACTATATTTTAGTATAAAAACTTGTAAGTTTGAATATATTGCTTAGCAGAGATGCAAGAACTCTAAATAATGAAGTACCTTTTATTAGTTGTTAATTGGTTGGTGGATCGATATGAGATTTCTTCCCTTTCTTAAACTCCAGGTTATTCTTGTCATCCTCGTTGTCATCATGATGCCTTCTTTTCGTTGCAGATGGTGTGTCCTCCCAGTTTGTCCTATTGCAATGATATTTTCCTTATATTTTGTTTTTTATTAAGTAGCACTATAAATGGAAAAATGTGAATTAATGTGTACCTTGGTGAGCCATCAATTTCCATGTCTTCAAATTCTTCTAGGGATTGAGATAGCTTTGCAAGATCCTACAATATAACATATTAAAAATGAATACATACTGTCAAGGAATATATATATATATATAAGGTTATGTAGTATCTTACCTCATCTGTTGGTATTTTAGAAGATATAGTCATTAGGTCAGGTAGGTCATTGTTTATATCTAAAGTTGATGATGTTCCTGATTCTTGTCCTGATGATCCAGTGTTAAAAGATGGGAGGACTTCCTGTTTTCCATGGCGTTCTTTTATCAGCAGCACTTCAAATGATGGATCTTTAGCTCTGACACTTTTCTTGTATAAGATCCGGACGACAAATGTAAACTTGTGTCCAATCCATTGTGAAATGTCATTTGGAACTGAAGCAGGATCATTGTGTTTGTGCAATGTTTCTGCACCTTTACCAATAAGTTCAGCCGCTCTTCTTTCAAACATCATGAACTCAAGACTATATGTGTTGTCTGCAACTATAAATGGTATCTTGTATCTGTTGAGCAAACATTAAAGTTATGTATAGTTTTAGTATTTCTTACTTCCACTCAAACTCTGTTGAAGGGCATCCTCCATCCTTTGTGCACTGGAATCCATCAACTGCTTCTATCATTTTTTATGAGCATATTCGACAAGCACGATAGCACCAATGCTGCTTCTCTGCTATTCCAGTGATTATTACTGTACACTGGTATCATTGATCCTGTAAAACGAAAAGAATTAAGAAAGAACAAAATATAACTCCTTCACTATAATGTCATAGAATTTGATATGATTTGAAAGAAGGATATACTATAAGGAAAGGAACTTGTAATAAAGTAGTACCTTTTCAGTGAAAGGATCTATTTGGCTTAACTGCAGTAGATTCTTTTGTTCAAATGCAAGCTGTGTTAGATCTTCATTTGGTAGATGTATTTTTTCAACAGCAGTTGCCTTAGCTGGTAAGCTGGAATATAAACAAAGTTAATTAAATGATTATATAGTATTTTTTACTATCAATAACTATTAATAAATTAATATAAACTACTATGTGAAAAAGTGACTCCTAATTTTTGGATGGATGTTGGCATCTTTTATTGGAAATGTAAAATTGTTTCAGATATTAACCTCATGTAAGGTCTTGACATAAGCAAGGCTTGATATGAATCAGATAATAATAATAATAATATAATGTATGCATAATATTTTAGAAATAGGAAAAGTTAGTTTTAGAGGAAGTCGGTAGCTAGAACATCAGGGTCCACTTCTTCACAGGCATCCTTGAGCGTAGCGCACACCCTTCAGTCGTACCACCCGTTCTGGTTGAACTCGTGGTCGGGGTCTTCACCTGTGAACCCAAAGTCTGTCCCCAAGGAAATGGGACAGGTCCACGTCACCAACCATAATATGATGCAAGCTTTAAAGTGGCCTATTCTAAGGTATAGAAATATTCAAGGTTTGAGCTAGGGTTTCCTTATGCAAGCAGCAGCAATAACCCAAAATACATCTCATCACCAACTCCTTCTCACACACACACACATCCACACCTCAAAGCCACCCGTCAGCCTCACATTTCCCCATCGGGCTCGTCCTGCCACGGCAGGTTCCCGCAATTCATTATCCACCAATCACCTTTCACTCACTAGTCGACTCGGTGAGCTTCCTCCCCACCTTTTCTCAACAGCCTCAGCTGGACCAATCTCTCATAACCCGAATCAAGGATGAGGTAAGAAAGCAGTTTCCCACGCTAGCCGGGGCTTCCGCAACGAATCCCCCCTACACATATCAAACTCGATTCTCCTACAGTCTCGGCGCCGCACTAGAGTAGGCTTGCTGGAACCCTCCCCATACTGGGTAGATGGTGAGCATGGTATTTCCCAAGTCCAAAGTGGGGGCACGACTCTGTCCTTAATTGTTCGGTAAAGCGAGTATCTGCATCACAAGCGATCCGCCGCAACGGTCCGCGATCGGCACCCATAACAGGTATTGCCGCCCAAACTCCTCAGGTACTCACCGAGTACCAATCCCCAAGTACCAGTAACCATGTACCCGCAACAGGTACCCCATAGGGACTGCCCGAGTGCAGCCCCTCAGCACCTCGATCAACGATCGAGTTGTTATTACTCGCTTACACCGCCTAGCTGCACTACTCCTCCCAAACCACCCACAACTCACGCCAAGAGGATCAATCACAACCAACACAAACTTGCTTTCCCGCTTGACAAGCGCTACAAAGAGCAAGGTAACAGGATAATAACAAAGGCAGTGCAGGTTTATCATGCGAGTAAAGAAAAGCGCTAGCATACTAGTTGAATGTCTAATAGGTATTTCAGAAAATGGTCGGGCGTGAACCTGGGCAAAGGTCTTCGTCCTCGTCCAAGCAGTTGTTGTAGTGGTCCGGTTCCTCCTGACTCTCTGGAGCTCCTAGGGTTGCGGAAAATAAAATAAGACGCAACTATTAGCAAAGAAACAATAAAACAGCGATGAAAGAAGACTCAAATAACACCAAACCCTATACTAACGCGTAGATCATGATTTTAGAAAAATATAGAAACTGGTTTCGTATTTTTCTGAGCTACGGTTGATTTATTATTAATTTTACAAGTTTCAATCAATTTCTGAAAATATTAAATAATTTCCGAAAAAGAAAACAGGCAGAAATTAGCCTGCTGACGTCAGCATGACGTCATGCTAAAAGAAAAACAGACAATAATTAGCCTGCTGACGTCAGCATGATGTCATGCTGACGTCAGCAGTGGGGTCCACCTAGGATGACGTCAGCAGTGGGCCCTGCTGACGTCAGCGTTGACCGGTCAACGGTCAGCGGGTTAACTCTGGTCAGTGGGCCCCATGTGTCAGTGACTCGCAGAGTATGACAGGTGGGTCCCATACGTCAGCGCAGTTAAAAGAAAAAGAAAAAGAATTAACGATGGCTGGGCTGGAATTGGGCCGAAAGTGACTGGGCCGGAAGAGTTCAAGGTGGTTAAACAGACTTAAACGCGAACAATCAGCCCACGAAGGGCTGGCTGCTGGATTCGCTCTGGTGGACCAAGTCCACCGTAAACCGTGAGTGTGGTCCACGTGAGCCGGGTGCACGGGATCAATCTGCGGCCGACTCGGGATCTTCTGTGGGTGCGGTGTGTGATGCTGGTGTGGTCCACGCCGTGGCATGGCCACGGGCGGCCGCGATTGGCCGGAACGGAGGAAGAAAGGGGAAAGTATGGCGGCGCTCACTTTGAGTCACGTAGTCGAACACAGCAGCTCGGGGTAGTGCTCGACGTGGCTTGGCGAAGCTCCGGCGTCCACGTTCGTCCCGGGTCCGGGCCCTCCTTGGCACCTCCACGGACGGCGGCGTCGGCTTCGGCGCCGGCGACGCGGGGACGGCGCTGGCTTCTCCTCAACTCGCCCTCTCTCCTCCAGGACCTTCCTCGACCTCTCCCGCACGTCCCACTCTCCTCACCCTCTCGAATTGGATCGGAAAGAAACCCCAATGGGGCTGCGGCGGCGCTGGAAGGGAAGAAGGGCCGGCGGCGGCTTTTATAGGAGATGGCGCTAGGGTTCCGCGGCACGGACGGCGAGATGAGACGGCCAAGCGCGCGCACACGCGGCGCGCATCGAGCGGGCCGCACGGGGTGGATGGGATGGGCTCGGCGATCATGGGCGCACGGCAGAGAGAGAGAGCAGAGCGGCGCGCGGGGGAGAAGAAAGAGAGGAGGGAGAGAAAGCTGACAGGCGGGGCCCGCCTGTCAGTGGGAGGAGGCGGCGACGCGGAGTCGACGCGGCGGGGAGGAAGATGGGCCGCTGCCGGGCCGAAAGGCCAAGCGGGCCGGTTGGGTTGCTGGCTCGGGAAAAAGAGTTTAAGGGTGAAAGATGGACTTGGCTTCGGGAATTCGGCCCACGAACAGTTAAAAGGATTGGAAATTAGTTTGGCCAATTAGAGTTTGAATTCAAATCTAGAATTCGAATTCAAACCAACCAAAAATCCAAATAAAACCAAATAACTCCAAATCACACTATTTCATCCTTAGCACTTCAAATTGATTTTAAATTTTGAATTTAAATTGCCTAGGAATTTAGGGAGCAAAAAGAAGACACTCTTATATGTTTGTTGCATGCACACAATTTCACCAAAAATTTTTTAAATTCGCATTTTTGCACCCAACAAAATCCTAGGGGAAATTTTAGGGTTGTTACAGTGTGTACCTTCTCTGGAATGATTTTATTGCAGGTATGTCATTCTCATTAATGTACCAACGGCAAGCTGCTGTTCCACTTAGGAATTCTGTTCCATCCTTGTACTTTTTCATTTAGGTGCCAACAAAGATAGCAATTATATGATTGTTTTGTCCAATTTGAAGTACAGCATCACCATCAAATTCTACAGCTCTCATGCCAGATAGAGATAAATCAATTGTATTTCCCCTACATAAACATATATTTGTTATTTATATTGGTATTCATGCATGATATGAAAAATTCCATATAAAGTAGTATTTTGCTGAGGTATACCTTAGGTCTTGTAATCTTATTATCCGTCTCATCATTAGATCTGCTGCGGTGTTTCGTACTACTTCATGATTTGAGACTGCGATAATTTTTCCAAGTACATCTGAAATAATTTTTATACATCAATGGACTATGTTTTTAGAATATGAATAATTATGAAAAGATTATTGATCATTAGAAGAGAACATACCTAGAAAGCGTTCTTTGTTTCTAACATATTGTGGCAACATTTCAATTGGTGTCAAAGAGAATGTATACTTTGGAAATTCTAGATCCTCAGCATTTGATTGAGCAATGCAGGTTCTTCTGTTTAATCTGACCATATATGGGTGTTGCACAACCTTATATCCAGGTTTAGCTCTTTCAACTACAAACTTTCCAATGAATATAATAATCTTTTCGTGCATCTGAGATTTCAGAAGTGATATTGCATCTGGTGGTATTTCAGCATAGATTGCATCACCCTATATGTAAAAAAAATTATCATGTACAATAGGAATGTTGAGATTTCAGAATTTGATTATTAATATTTCATTGAATAAGACAATACCTTTTGGTCAATTAAAACCAAGTCAAGATGCTTTATGTTGCCCTGTTCATTGCCTCCTTCCCTGAACTCCCATATCGTTGAAACTCTTACATGTAAAACAGCATTAATGGTTGAAGGACGTAGGTCAGATATTGCAGTAAGTTTACCCTGTAATTGAAATTTACATATTAGAGAATTCACATGAATTTGAAAACAGTAAGTAATTATATATAGTATCGATAGTACCTGCATTGGTAACATCTTGAATTATAAATTTGTCCTGCAAAATAAGGTAGTGATACATCAGTCATAAAAATATTGATGTAATTTTTTTCAAAGATCGCTAGACCATTTCTAAAATTTCTCTATATACAATATTTGTTGTTTTGTTTCCACAAGAACCATCACTATTTTCTATTAATATTTTAAGGCCTTTTTTGTTGTTCACTCTTGAGATTGCAACATATAATTGGCCATGTGAAAAAACAGGTTTTTTAAGGTAAAGTCCAACATTTGTAAGTGTATGTCCCTGACTCTTATTTATAGTCATAGAATAACATATTTTTATTGGGAATTGTCGTCTGCACAAAACAAATGGCCAATGTGAACCTTTTGTGGTAAGATTTATTCTAGGAATATGTACTTTATCACCTATGTGAGTGCCTGTTATTATGATTGCTTCAATAATATGTTGTCCTAACTTTGTTATTACCAATCTAGTTCCATTGCATAGTCCTAGGCTTTGATTTAGATTTCGAAGCAACATTACAGGAATACCAATTTTAAGTTTGAGGCTATGAGTTGGAAAATTATTTGCATTTAGTGTATTGAGGTATTCTGTTGGGTATAGTATATCAGCATCATTAATAGTATCTATACATTTGGATATTGAGTCTGCACTTAAATATTCTTTTTCACAATTTGGTATTAGGTCAACCATTTAACTGTTAATTTCATCTACTATCTCATTAGTTGTTGTTAAGATCGCTCTACTTTTAATATATTCTGGGTTATTGTAGTTAGTAAGGAAGTGTGGATATGTAGATTGGACTAACGCTTCAATTTTGTTTCCTGCTGGACATAGCAATAAATCTTTAGGTATTTCAACTATGGAACTGTCAGGATCATCTTCAGTTTCAGATGTAATGTTTAATTTCTCTGTTCCATTTCCAATTCGAAGTATCCAATTGTTGAAATCACTCAGTTCCTTATATTCAAGAGTATCATTCTTTATTCTATATAGACGCATATTTTCATGCAAATAAATTTTTGTGACATACCTCCAAGGGTATGATCGAAATATTGATGCATTTATAATTTGTGCCTTTGAAGCATTTTCTATTACAGGAAATATTTGCTTTGGATCTCCTCCTAGAACAACTACTTTTCCTCCAAATGGTACACTACGCACTTGTTCATCTTTTTCAGATAATATATCCTTGAATGATCTATAAAGAGCTTCGAAGCATTGTCGATTTGTCATTATAGCCTCATCCCATATAATAAGGTCAGTAGCGATAAATAGCTCAGCTAAGTTTGTTCCTCTCTTTACATCACATATTGATAATTCGTCGATCTCTATCGGAATATGAAATTGTGAGTGTGCTGTGCGTCCATTTGGAAGTAATAATGAAGCAACTCCAGATGAGGCTACGGTTAATACTATTTTTTTTCTAGCTCTTAAATATGATACTATTGTGTTCCATAGAAATGTTTTACCTGTTCCACCATGTCCTGCTATAAAAAATATATTTGGCTCATGTTTTAGGACACTATCAATTATTTTATGAAATGCTTCCTTTTGATGTGTATTGAGTTGGTTATAAGATATGTTTGCTTCATATTCAAGATTTTCTCTGTCATAATTTAATTCTTCTTCAATAAAATTGTTGTTTATTGTAATTTTGTGTGATGATATTCTATGTGGAAGGTTATATTGAGCAATATTTATTCCATTTTTTGCAAGAAGTTGTTCTATTTCCCCAAGCACTAAATCTTGAAGCTCAGATTCTGTAGGATTATATATAAAAGGGTGGTATTGTAACTTTAGATAATGTTCAATATCATCTGACATTTTCCTCCAATTTGTATAAAAAAATCTTTGTTTGTCTTGTAGATTACAATATGTTAGCATAGTGATGAATAAATTGCGTAATTGTGGAGCTGTGGCCCAATTTGTCGCTTCATCAAATGATTTGTACCATTCATTGTCATCTTGAAGTAAACCTCTTGCGGCACATGCTTCTTTGAATGTTTGATATGTTATATTATTATATGTTTTCAAATCGTTATATCCTTGAGCTCCTTTTACTATCATAAGTAGCAGCCTTAGATAAAATTGTTCTCCCTCTATTGGATTGACATAATATAGGCGACCAATTTTAAAGTTTTGTTTCCACTTTATCCATTTTTTGTTACGTTCATCCCATGTCCATTTTTGTGGGAAGTCGCAACATGTTAGTTCTCTAGCTTCTAGAAATTGTTTGTTTGCTTCAAACCATTCAGTTAATTTTGTTTTTTGGTATTTTGGATTTTTTGCTACTGCATTTAGTTTAGCTGTTTTATTTAGTGTAATCATATTTAGCAATGGTAAATGAACTGGTAATCTCTCAACCGCTGGCCAATGGTGGTGTATATCATAGCCTAATAGTCTCCATATTGCATCTTGTTCACATATGTATCTACATTCTAAATACTCTTTAATTTCATCTATCTCTGAATGATGTCGATCTCTTGTTTTTTGGTCTTTTTTTGTGTACGTTCAAATAAAATTGTTGCTTTATCAGGTCCTTTGTGGATATATTTGCAAAGATATTTAAGTAATCTACTTTTATTGACATATTCCACATTTATATGGGCCTGATATTTTTTAAGTAACTTAATGTTATGAGGAACTACCCATCTATTATCTAAATTATGGTTATCTCTAGAAATGTAAATGCTAGTGTCTCGACGACGGTATTGAGTAAAACCATTTTCAGTAAAATTTGTTTCATTTTGGAATTCTTATGGATAGTATTTAGAACATTTTCCTTTTTTCATAGAGGTAGTATGTGGTCACAACATAGCCGAGCCTCGTGGCTTGAGGCATTGATCGGCTAGAAAGTGGCTCTTTCTGTTACGTAAGTAAGAACTCAATATGCAATTCATTTAACTGTAAGTAAGTTATTTCCTCTTAGACGACTTTCCCGCTGCATGTTATATTCTTTTAATTTTGTCAATGGTACTATTGTTCCATCTCTGTTTTTTTTGTTTGCGAGTCATCCATTTACAAGGCTAAAAAGTTCAGGAATATTGAATTCATCAAGAATTGGTTGGTGCTTTTCTTCAGAATTCAGGTCATGTCATAATCATTAACTTTTTATGTGTTTATCAAGTCCAATTGATTCCTCTACTTATTTTACAAGTTAGATGGATGCAACTTTGTGTATAAAGAACTTAGTATTATACCCTTTTCGTTGAATAAAGACCATAGAAAATGGATAGCTCATGGTTCAATTTTAATTACTATGCTAGCTGTACGACTATACAAGGTGGTATATTTTAGTTCCAAATTATGCCTAAAATGGTTGTACTTTCAACTAGGTACAAGCACCCAAATGATTTACATTTAGAGTGCTTGCATTAATGGTTTCCTCTAGCCGGCAGCGGCTTCATCTGGTCATCAATGGCTTACTGCGGCTGACAATTCTCTCGCTATGTTTGGCAATGTACCTGGCCTGTTGGCTGAAGGCCTGTGGCCTGCTTTGGCCAGATGTGTATAAGAGACAGGCCCACCGCTTAGAAG
>OAMR01000004.1:2431994-2445649 GCA_900205405.1 Echinochloa crus-galli | reverse complement strand
CCGCCCGTCGACGCGGATCAAGAACAACTTTTTGAGGAAGAAGATCTTTTTGTAGACCAAGCCAAGTGGCCCTTCCCGCATATTCTTTTGTCCTATATAATTGCATGACAACTAAAATTTACTTTTATTGCATTAATTTGATGGGAACACCTTTTTAAGGATTTACCTAGTCTTTCATCCATGATTCCTTGTAAACAACCCCGATTCAAATAATGTTTTGGGTTAGTTATGCTTAGCGTTGCTATACCTTGGGAATGATAAAATTTGGATCTTTATAAAATGTTGATTATATCATGACAACTTAATGGTTAATGATGGTTAATGCAAGAGAACAATTCTTTAATCGGAACATGTAGAACCACCCAAGAAAACAGTGCAACCATGGTGTCAAAATGGGCTCTGACCTTAGCCGATTAATTAGGGGTGTGATCGTACTGATGGCCTTATCCGAAAGGAGCAGAGGGGGTTTGGGGTTGCAGGGGTACAGCCCGGTCCTCTTGGGGTAGCAGCCTTTGCTAAGGTGCTGACCATTAGGGAGGGTTGTGGTCCGCCCTAGCTGTAACTCTTGCGGGTTGTTGGACTTTTGCATATCTTTGTAAAGGCTCCGAAGTGGACCCCTAGCTACTCACCTCGGAAGTGTTTAAGGGCTTTGCAAACCCGGGCAACATGGGGAACACGAGCTATGGTGAAAGTGTACAACCTCTGCAGAGTGAAAACCTGATATATCAGCCGTGCTCACGGTCAAGAGCGGCTTGGACCCTCACATGATAATTAAACTTAAAGATGGAATATAAATCATGGTTTGCTCTTGGTTTTGAAATAAGATGCTTTCTAAATGCTTAAGTGGGTTGGTATAAACTTACATCTAGTAAATAGGAAATTGCTAATAAAACTTGACCAACTTTAAAAAGCTCACTGCTGTAAACCATAGCCTATCCTTGTGGCCTTGCATCTTCCCCCCGCTTGCTGAGTACCTAGTTAGGTGTACTCACACTTGCCATTGCTGAATCAGAAGAAGGAAATGAAGGAGAATACTACAGCGATTACGATGAGTTCTGAGGCTTGCGTTTCCCCCAGTCAAGATGCCTGTGGAAGATGGAAGCTGAAGACGCTTCGTTTAGCTATCGCTTGTTCTGCGATAAAGACCTTCGTGTCTCCCGAGAGTGTAATATGAATATTATAATAAATCTCTTGTAATTTAGAACACTGTGTTTCGATATTACACTCTTTTGTCTATCATATGTGTGTAAACATGATCCTGGCGCACATATGAAATGCACTTGGTTTTCCTTCAAAAATCGGGTGTGAGAGGAGTGGTATCAGAGCAGTGTTGACTGTAGGACGCAACCTTAAGTTAGAACTGGTCAGAAATTAAGGACTCAACTTCTAGAAAGCCATGTCATCTTTCAAAATTCCCCTCTCCCTCAATCTCTCTTTCTCACCCGGCCCATCTCTCTCTCCCTTTCTCTTTCTGCTGGCCCAGCACCGCGCGCGGCCCAACTTCCCCGGCCGGCCCACTCGCTCCCTCCCCCTCCTTTCTTTTTCCCTCGCTCCGCCGGCCCGTCCCCGCTTCTGGCCCGGCAACGGCCCAAACTCCCTCTCCTTCTCCCTCTCTCACCGCCGCCGACAGGTGGGGCCCACCTGTCGGGCTCATCTCCAACCTCCCGACGCCCCCTCCTCTGCCCCGAGCCGCCCGAGCCGCTCCCTCTCCCCGCGCCGCTCCCTCTCCCGCGCCCTTTCCCTAGCCCCTTCCGCCGCCGCCCCAGCCGATACTCCGCCATCCTCCCCCGCCACACCACCCCGCCCTTCCTAATCCGTTCCTCCTCCTATCTTGCGCCGCCGGTCCCCGCCCACCGCTTGTCCCACGCTGCCTCGCCTCCGCCGCCGGCCCAGCTGTCGCCACCGCCGTACCCTCCCTCCACCCCACCTTCTTCTTTTCTATGGCCGGCGACCATTGTTGCCCCTCCCACTGCCAGAACACCGAACCCTAATGCCGCCTCACCGCCGCCGCCGCCGACCTCAACCACCGTCCGCGGCCGGCGGCGCCCTCACCGCCGAGCCGCCCCCGCTCGGCTCGCACCCCTCTGCCCCTCCGCCTGCGGTGCGCGCCGTCCTCCCACGAGGAGGAAGAGGATGATCCAGTGACAGGAAGAAGAAGATAACGGCTATCAGTGTGGAAGCCAGCTGCCCCAAAAGCTTTTGGAACCTATAGGATCCCCGCGGGGCGAGCAGGTCAAGCGCAGCTGTTCATCTCGTGCGGCCCAGGCGGGGAGGCGCGCACACACAGCGCGCAAAGGAGGCCCGAGTCAGCCCAGGCGGGGCAGGCTTGTGCGGCCAGCGAGGGCACAGCACAGCAGGCTCGTGGGCCAGCTATGCGCGAGGAAAGGCCCCAGACGAGCAGTGCAGGCCAGAAAGCAATCATTATTTTCTAAATTAATTATCTCCCCGGCACCTTACAAAGTTCCCACCTGTCAGGTCATGGACCCAGAAATTACAGGAAAAAATTATATTAAAAATCGGATGAGTCAACCTCCTTTTATTTTGTTTTGTCACCGCGGCTGAAGTTACGCACCCATATGCCCACCACCAAAATCATACGGCTCATGCTGTCTCGTCGTCATTGGGCCTCTTGTCCACCTTCCTAACTACTGCCGTATTCGTCTCGTCGTCATTGGGCCTCTTGCCGATGGATACTTATCTTAGCTGCCGCCATCTCATCTCACCTGGGACATCAATCGAACAGCAGCAGCTAGGCGGCGGCCAGTTCCGCGGTCAATTTCAGGTAGACGGCGTGAGCCCCCACGTCGAGCAAAGACGACGACACACACGTAGGAGCAGAATGTCTGGGCCACTCATTTATCATAATAAACTACTCAGCTACAAGAAGTTTATTCCTAACTACTCTAAACCAGTCGGCTACGGTGCAAAACGGCGTAGTAGATTAGAAGAACTAGTCGTGTACTGTTGAGAGATTCCCCAAAGTACCATGTTGTAGTATTCCTTGTTGTATACGACTAGATCGTGTAACCGACTTGTAACTCTGCTCTCCGGATATATAAGGCGGAGCATGGACCCCTCTAAAACAACTCAACCCTCATACACAATACAATCAGACATACATGACGTACGATATTACACAATTTGCAGCCCGAACATGTCTAAATCTTTGTGCCATGTGTGCACCATCGTTCCTAGAGAGACCCACAAAATCTACTCTCTGAGGTACCCTAGATAGGTACTCGGTAGTTAAACACCGACAACACTTCCGCTGCAGCACTAGCTGTGGTCAGATGTTGTCATTCTGTTTTTTCCAAGGATAGATATGACTTAGTTCATCATATCCTATAGTGATTATTCTGCTCTGCAGCTGCTGAGGTAAAAAATAATACATGTGTTTAGATAGATTCAATTTAGAGTTGTGATTTTCAACCGAGCCTATTCTCTGCGTGCTTGCACCCCATCATGCATGTGATATTTATGAACTTTGAATGGGTTCACGTATGTAAAAGAAGTGTTGTTTAGTTCCACTCCCTGGTTTAGTTTTTTTTGAACGAACGCCTGGTTTAGTTTATTGGTCATCCTAAAGAATTTCCCTTGACAACTATTTTAATATAGTTATTGATTGTTGATCATATTGCACTAGACTATGGACAATACTAGATCCATCACGGCGAGGCTAACTCTGTGAGTCCAGGTATAGCAACGAGGGTACGCGAATTTTGTGGATATACTTTTGTGGGGCAAAAAAATAAGATTCGGTCAGGACAAAAATTAATATTTTGTTTTTGGACAGAGTTAACAATGTGAGAAATTCCTACGATTTGTCCCCATTGATCAAAAGATGTATCCCATGGCGATGGACCGAGCAGATTTGGTGCGAACTTTGGTGGCTCTCAATATCTACCATTTTGATGGCACATTGGATGATCACTGGCGTCACCAAAATTGAGTGTGATACAGAATAATTGTGTCGCCTCCTTCAACTGCGAAGACAACGACATCATACACCCCAGGAAGACCTACGAGTGACTGAACAAATTATTCCCAATGGTGATGCTATCATGTTTTTGCATGCCCTAATAAACTGATAAGATGATCACTGGAAACACCACTTAATGAAGTGGTCACTGAATGTAATCATAATA
This sequence comes from Echinochloa crus-galli, assembly GCA_900205405.1. Taxonomy (NCBI): domain Eukaryota; kingdom Viridiplantae; phylum Streptophyta; class Magnoliopsida; order Poales; family Poaceae; genus Echinochloa; species Echinochloa crus-galli. The sequence continues at coordinate 2,441,504 of OAMR01000004.1, read as the reverse complement.
TATTTATTTTCTTTATTGGTATGATTACTCCAACCTTCTTCCACATGATTATACCCTTCTACGTCAGCACATGGTTGCTAATCCTGCCATCCACCACCAGTAGATCTACACAATGAAATGATTGTCTAAGTTTCGTTTTGTCCATCAACATTATCATTTATATCCTCGTCCTATAATGCTTGCATTTCAAATACTTGGTTCTCAAACATTATACTATGTGTTTATATACTTTATTTATTTTTAGTTGCAAAAAATATATTTGTATTATTATGTTTTATCATCTCAGTTATTGCGAAATGGAATGAGCCTGTTAGTACTATTTTTCAAAACACGTGCGTGCCTACTAGTACCAAAAAGAAGACAAACATCTTTGCCTTGGCCCATGGACCTGCAACTGATTTTCATCGTTTAGATGAAACACCATCTCCACCGCCCTAAAAAAATGAAACACCATCATGGTCCTATGTTTTTCTTCTTGAAAAAAAATTATGAAGGCCATTGAATCAAATTATTTATCATGCTATCAGCTTATTGACGGCCATAGAAAAAATTATTATGAAGGCCATAGAATAGAATCGAATCTATTTTTTGAGTTTGAATTTGAAAGATTGCTAACCACCTGTTCCACATGGTCTGGCTTGTAGCCATCAGTTAACAAGCTATACTATGAAATAGCCATGTATGGGTGTTAAATGGAAGCCCATCGATAACTGTATATTGTTGATAATATATTGATGATGCCTTTTGGAGACTGATTGGTTGGATTCCAATTTTTCCCAGCCAAATACATGGCTTACCAAGATCAGGGCTTGCCAAAATAAGGGCATGCCAAAGTTAAGGCAAAAAAATCTAGGTATCAAATGCCAAAATATGACAACCAATAGGTTTTGTCCTAGTGTCCATTCAAGAAGTTTCTAGTTACTTGGCATGGTTTTGTCTATAGTGCCAATTTCTTGGTAATAAACCAAACAGAACCCAAAATTTCTTGACATGTCTTTATTTTGGTTTAGCAAACTTTGGTACCCAACCAAGTAGGCTCTTAGTTTGACCATCGATTTCTAAGATACGACCACAAGTTCGATGTAAAATATATGTATTTTCATAATGTATTACATAGATATGATTTTAGGTACCACAAGCTCCGCCAAGAATGCCAGACAAAGTCATCATAAAAAAACTAGACTGGTGGGGGTAAGTTTTCATTAAAAAGAATGAACCTTCTCCCGATCTAGAAAAACCCCCAATTCCTACTAAAACATTATATTGCAACCATTGGGCGAGCTCGTTCACAGACAAAGTCATCATTGCCTAGCTAGTAGCTTTCATCTTTTTCTCCCCCCGTACCTTTCGACTAATCATTCATTCTATTTCTCTAGCTTTAGTATTCGGCATTCAAATTTCAAAGTTCGTTCTTGGACTCATCTATCCAGAAAAGTATGCAGTCCATTATTTTTTCTCATGGACAGGTTACATCACAAAATGAAGCTTATCTTCTATAGATCACGTACTGAGGCTGCCAAGTCTTGGTCGTTGTTGGCAAGGATCCTGTGTATGTCGTTACTGTGTGACTGATAGTAGTGTGGTAAGGGATTCGGACGATTTGTTGGCCAGGATTCAGTGGTGAGTAGGTTATACGCGTCCTCCCCCGCTTTCCGCGGCTGCCATCTTGTATATGTATGGACGAAAAGAGAGCTAGCATATAGCATGCCGCATGCGCGCGATGCCGCGATACAATCTTTTGACTGGTCACCTATTGGATGGAAAAAGAAACGGAGACGACAATGTTGTTTGTGCCCCACCCAAGTCGTCGTTGCCGGCATGCTGATGTAGATTGGCACTGTGGTACTGTGCTCACATGTACTCCATCCGTCCCTAAATATACGTCATTTTCGCTTTCCGAGAAACATCTTTGATTGAATATATAAAAATATATATTAATATTTATGGTACAAAATAAATATCATTAGATAGATATTTGAATGTAGTTTTTTAATAAATTTATTTAAAGATTAAAATGTTACACGTATTTCCTATAAATCAAAGCAAAGTCATGGCATGAAAACCAACGGCGAACTACATTTAGGGACGGAGGGAGTACATAGATATCCACTGCAATAGTGGCCCAAAAGAAAGACAAAAAGGTGGTGGAACATGAATGGAAGGCCTTGTTTAGATGTCAAATTTGGACGTCAAATTTGGCGTCTTGATGTGCTCGCAAAGTACAACAAAACTATGCAATTAGGTTTTGATTTCATCTATATTTAGTACACCATACATGTTATGATATTTTGATGTGATTGAAATATTCTTTTTGCATAGTGGAATTTGGGATCTAAACAAGGCCGAAGTGTAAGAACATGACAGAGACAGAAAGTTGGCTTGCAAAGATATGCGCATGGGCTGTACCAAATTCAGTGCAGAACTTGGCCGAGGGTTATGTTGTATTAGGGCTGCAGACATATAAGGATCAAGTTGTATGGCCCTGTTTGGCACAACTTCAACTCCAGAAAATTCATGGAGTTCTTGAAGCTGGGTATGAGAAGATCCAGAAAATCCTGGAGCTGGAGCTGGGATTATATAAAGAGTATTGATATGAATCATTTTGTTTATAGCTTGTACTAAATATTAATATTTAAATTTAAAGTATATTAATTTAACATAGAAAGTGTAAATCTAGACTGGAGTTTGAAACTGGAGCTATGCCAAACATGGCCTATATATCACAACCATAGCGTTTCTATGTACCTTAGGAGTGCATTACTGACAAGTGATTGAAATTCCTCTTCTCATTCGGCCTTTTTTTATGTACTCGTAGAAACATTTGCAATTATAAGCTACATAGTTTATCATCTACCATCCTGCTAGATGTGCACAAATACACAAGACAAATACTGGATGTCTTGTTCTTTTGAGAAAAAAGTCCAAATTACTACTCTCAAATATGTACAAAGCTTATCTCAATCGGTTCAATCTACTCCTGTGTAAGATTCATATTTTGTTTCTCCATGCACAAGTGGTGTTTTGAATTAAAATTTTATGGGATGATAGAGGGCCACATATAGTATTTTTTTTAAAATAAAATATGAATATTTCATCTTTATTTATTATACAATTTCATACCAATATGGTTAATTTATTATTATATATCATAGTCTTTCAAAATAATGATGAAAAATCATAATGTATTTTTTAAATAATTTATGACTCCCTCTTTTATACCATAAAGTTTCAATTTAAAACAACATTGGTGCATGGAGAAACAAAAAGATAATTCTTACGAAGGGGTATATTGGATTGATTGAGATAGTTGTAGGTGTTAAGTGAACCAAAACATACTTTAGAAGGTTATCCAGACCTTGTCCATACTTGAGAGTAGGAACATGCACAAATTCCTACTCTCAAGTATGGACAATTTGGACTCTCAAGTCATGTTCATACTTTAGGGGGTTATCCGGAGCTTGTCCATACTTTATAATGTAACTAAAATTTTGTGGGATGATATAGTGCCACATAAATTATTTCAAAAAATATAATATTAATTTATTATTATTATTTCTCATAAAATTTATATTAATATGGTTAATTTTGTCGGTGTTCGGATTGGTCATCTGACACTAACTAGAACGAGTGCGCTGCGTCCTGTCTCTCGATGGTTGGTGCAAAGGCTAACACAATGACACGAGATTTATCCTGGTTCTGGCCACGGGGCCGTACGTCCAGCAAGGGGTGCGCGTGCACTGTATTATCTTGCACCAGGCTGCTCATAGTAGGTGTTTATAAGCAAGGTGGGAGAGGTATGGAGAGGCCTCCAAGTCCCGGGCGTCTAAGGTTGATTGAGGCGAGTGCCAATATTAGGGGATGCAAATGCGTTGTGTTGGCGGATGCGTTTCAGATATTGTGTGGTCCCGTCGGCCTACGGCCGGGAGTCTGCCTCCTCCTTTTATAGTTCAAGGAGGGGCAGAGACATGCGTGTTACATAGTTGAGTCTACAATCATTGGGCACTGGAGAGCATGGCGCTGGGCGTGGCTGTCGTCCTTGCGGATCCTCTGCCCGGCGCGAATCGGTGGGCGTCCTCCAGCTCCAGTGGGCGGCGTGGCGGTTCCTGTAGGGAGTACATGTCCCTGCGCCTGTCCCGGGGTGACATCAAGGGGCCGCGCTGACTGGCGTCCGTGCCCAGTCGTCGCCCATACACCCATTCGAGGGTTCTCCCATGCCTTACCGAGGGCTTCATTATGGGGTTAGTACGGGGTTGGCAGCATAGGAGCACGGAAGTTGGCAGCACAGGAGCACGGGAGTTGGCCAAACTTGACCGCGCCTGGCCTCGCAGGCCGACATAGTGTTGGGGATGGTTGTAAAGTGACCGGAGTTGGCAGCACAGGGCCTCGCAGTCATGCATAGTGTCGGGGATGGCCGCACAATGACCGGAGTTGGCGGACACTATCCAGGTCATATCGTCTGTGTGGGATGGCCCGTGATTTACCTTTTGACTTCGGTGTCCCGTGGCAGCACCATGCATTGAATGCGTCTGTCAGCAGAGCAGACGGGCGCGCGCGCCGCTGGTCGAGGGGTAGCTTCGAGCGAGGCAGAGTTTCTCAAATCGAGGGTCGCGCTGGGCTCGACCGTGGAGGCCTCGATTGAGGCAGAGTTTTGCCATTCGCTCGAGGGGGGTCGGCACCCTTGATCGGAGCGGAGATGGGGTGCGCGCATCGGGACCTTTTCGAAGGGCCTCGAGTGGGCCGTTAGCCCGTGATGGGCCGTTGGCTTTGTGTGCTTGACCCTTTCTGGTTTGTGGAGATTTGGTAGTGGTTTGTTTGCGTTTTTCAAGGGTGATTATCCCTTAGGTTAGGGGACCCCTTATGGCCATCGTTGACAAATTTATTATTACATACCGTAGCCTTTCAAAATATGATGAAAAATTTATATTATATTTTTAAAAATATTTTACGTGGCCCTCTATCAACCCATAAAAAATTAGCTTAAAACACCGCTTATACATGGAGAAACAAAAAGGACAAATTTTATGAAAGGGTAGATTTAACAAATTGGGATAATTATGGATGTAAAATGAACCAAAACATAGGGTTATCCCGACGTTGTCTATAAGGTAGTAATTTGGGCCTTTTCCATAGCTATCAATGGGCAGGGATCATTGCGACTGATGAGAAAATGAACTTAATTGCATCAGTTGTCTTCAAGTGCAATCTTTTCACGTCTCATGGAAAAAACAGAAGATTATTATCTTTGCGGCCATGTCTTTATTTGTCTGCCTCCTTGTGTAGATTTGCATCGGGCACATATGTATCCAAGTAATAAGTTACCGACAATAGTGGCTGTCACACCCCAAAATTTTCGAATTTTGGGATGTGAATTTTCAACGTAATTAATACAATAATTTTCTCAATTTCTAAAAATTTTCAAGCTTTATAAAATTTACAGGGAATTTAGTAAAGGAAAAATTGATTTTCTAAAATTAAATTAAATCAATATAGGATTAAATTTTGAGTGTGTTGCACTCATGCTGGCTGCATCGAGTTTTGCTTGTGTGTGGTTCAAATCAGAATTTAAATCTAATTTAAATTCGCGTTTGAATTGCTTTGTTTGGAGCCCTAGAAAAGTTGCAGCGGCCCGAGTTTGTTTTTCCTCCCTGAATTCTTTTCCCCGGCCGATTTTTCTCCTCCTTCTCTCCTTCTGCGCAGCGGCCCAGCCCCCCCTGCTCCGCTTGCAGCCCGGCCCAGCGACCTGCTTCGCGCGCCAGCCAGCTCGGCCCACCCCGCGTCCCCGGCCCACCATCCCCTCTCCCGCCCAGCCAGGCCGGCCGCACTGCTCCGCTCGGCTCAACCCCCTGCGCACGGCCCAAGCTACCCGCCGGCCCATCCCGCCTGCGCCCCGCTTCTCCCCCGCCTCCGCTACTGGGCCACCAACCCAGCCGTCGCCCCGGCCCGCTCTGCTCTCCCGGCCCAGCCGCGCGCGACGCGCGCCGCCTGCCCCCGCTCCCGCCCGCGACGCGCAACGCCGCCGCCGCCGTGAATTTCGCCGCCGCTAATTCCGCCGCCGCGCCGCTTCCTTCCTTCCTTCTCGACGTCCGCGCCCCTTTAAGCCGCGCGCAGCCGAGCCCACCCCGCTGCCCTAGCCCCTCCTTGCCCCCCCAGCATCACCACCACCGCCGCCCTCCTCCTCCACAGCGCCTCCGCCGCAATGACAGGGCGCCGCCGCCCGCCATTGTTGGTCGTCTCGCCGCCTCCTTGGACGCCGCTCGGAGTGGACGCCGCCACGAGCTCCGCGACTCCAAGCCGCACCTTCTCCGCCCGTCCTCCTCGCCGCTCGGCCGCCGGAGGAGCGTCCCCGCGTGATGACGCCGCCACGGGAGGTCGCCATCGCCGACTCGGTGCTTCCATCGCCGTCAAGGAGAACCGAGGCCACGAAGACCTTCCCCTCGACGCGACGCGTCGAATCGACCGCTTCCCGTCGCTGTTCCGCGGCCGGAGCACCATCGCCCCCGTGAAGCCCCGCCGCCGGCCGGCAACCCTGCTGCGGGCCGAATTCCGGTCACCCTCCTCCACCCTCTCCGATGGTGAGCACACCCCTGTGATCCCCTCTCCCTCCTCTCTCTGATGCGTCAGATCCCGACCGCCCTAGACCTCCCTAGCGCCGGCGAGCAGCGCCGCCATGGAAGCGCCGGCGAGCGCCCCTGTGCCGTCCCAAGGAGGAAGATGGAAATTTCACAACTAGGCCCCTGAGGAATCCTATAACCTTTAGCCTTTTCCTTATGTCATGCACATTTTACAGAAAACCCCCTGGAAATAATAGATGCCAGCACTTAAACCCAAGCCGAAGCCATTTAACAGATCTAACCCCGGCTTTTGCTGATTGTGCGGGCACTGTTCTCTGTGTCTCGTGACTCTTACTAACTAGCCCATGAAATATTTGGTTAATCGCGAATAGGACCCTGCAGACTTGTTTTAACCATAAAATCCCCGTGTTGACTCCGATTTAATCCGTTTTCGTTGCGTTAGGTTCATACCAACATAAACTACACGTTAGCACTGTCATTTACCATGTGACATGTTTCTGAATTTTTATTTAATATTAAGTTGACTAAATGATATTTAAATGCAATTTCCCAAATAAAAGCAAATTAGGGTTTACCCATCGGTTTTCTATAATACTTATTAAATTGAATAATTCTATTTAATCTTAATTTCAGAATAATATATAATTAGAGTTATACCACGGCTTCATAAAACAATATTAATTTAATTAATGCTCAATTTAACTAAGCATTTCTAATTAAAAGCAATATAGGCTCATACCTCGGTACCTGTCTCTTATACACATCTTGGTTTAGGGAGCTAGCATTATCTCTCTTAATTTTCACTCCTAGGTGATCTAGCCCCAAGAATGCTAAGGCCTTAGAAAGAGCACATTTTCCAGAGGGAAGATCATTTACACCATCAGCTTTCATATCCCTAAAGACTTGTTCAATATCATCAAACTGTCTGTACCAGCAATATCCTGCCAGAATTATCTTATACGTTGAAAGATTAGGCGTTACTTTTCTTTCAATCATATCATCTAAGACATACTTTGCATGTCTGTACAGTCCCTCCCTGAATACACCACCTAAAATAGCATTATAAGCACACACTCTAGGTCTAATATGTCTAGAAAAGCACTCTGATAAATATATGAATGCAGATTTCAGTTTCATTTCTTCACAGCTATGAAATATGAAAATTCCAAAAGTAGTAGCATCTGGAGTAAACCCTAAGGCCTCCAATCTTTGGAAGACCATCCATGCCTGATCAGTACCAAGATTGGTGCATGAAGACGCAAGGATTCTGTTGCAAAGACGCAACTCGGGTAAACACCTCCACTCTTCCAAAAAGTTCATCATATCCCCGATATCCTTTTTCTTGTTAAATTCTTCTACTATAGCTGATAAGGACCCCTTGCTTAATTTAAGACCCAAACTCTTTAGCTGCCGAAGTATACCAAGGGGATTCACACAATGAAAAAGGTTTGGCAAAATGGGCTCTCCATGTGTTTCAGTTTTCTCATTGGTACTGCTGAAATTGCTTATAATAGACCAATGCATCTCAAAGTTGGGTACTTGTCCTGCTTGTTGCATGTCATGCAAAAGTGCTGTAGCCTTCTGTAGATTGCTGCTTCTGCAATAGTTATCAAGAACAACTCTATACATGCCATAGGATGGTGCAGATCCCCAGGTGGCTAGCATTTCCAAAATCTTTCTGGCATCACAAGTTCTTCCCATGGCACAAAGGCCATGTACAAGTGCATCACATGAGGTCTCAGTTGGCTTTAGGCTTGTGAACTGCATTTCAGCAAGAAAATCAAGTGCCTGATCAAATTCTTTCAATACACACAGTCTATATATCTGTCTCTTATACACATCTAGATGTGTATAAGAGACAGTCTGTGGACTTCCTGGGTACACATATGGCCACATTCGGGTTTTGTGTAAATCCGGGTGTGACTGATTGGTATCAGAGCCGTGCTGACTGTAGGAACGCAGCCTAGATAGTACTGGCCATCCATTCTGTTAACTGAATCCATATAACCCTTGCTTTCTCTATCCTTGAGATTTTGATTCATAAAAAGTGCTATCCTTGAGCACTTTCCTCCTTGGCAATTTCTCTTTGATCATTATATGTCTTATCCTCTCCTTGATAATTTACTTCTCATCCTTGACTTCTGATTATTTACCTCCACCTTGTATTGATTGCTAAATTTCAACTATTGTCTACTTAACTCCTCCTTGTTGCTTTACCTTGATCGCTTATCTTCTACTACTGTTGTGAGTCTCCTTGTTCACTCACTTGTTCCTTGATACTATTTCCCCTTCCCTCCTCCTTGTTCTTCAAGTATTGTCACTTTGGATTCATTCCTTGGCTTTGATCTCAAAGTGTCCCTTCGACTCTTTTCCTTTATCCTAAAACACTTAGATTGTCTGTATCGTCCCGATGCATCTGCAAGACACTTGAAGAATGAAGATACCGTCCGTCTGCTACAAGAAATTCAAGCCGAACGACTTCAGAGTACACGACGACGTCACCCTCAGTGCCACTACAACCAAGAAGTTGGACACCGTGTCTAGCCTTTTTGAGCCTTCATAACCCGTGCTATACTTGCTAAGTAATTCTGTTACTTACACTTGCTATTATCATCATTTTTGGGCAAAATCCCGGACGGGTAACAGATTGGAGTCAGGCTGATTATGCTGTGGAGTTTCCAGAGGATTTGCCGTACTTCTGAGCTCGGCGTTCTCCCCAGTCAGAGTCCTGTGGGATTGCGGCTACGCTAGAGAGATGTATTAGACTTCTGCTATCCATGTATTTCATTTTTGAAGCACTCTGATGTAAACGCTACGCTATGATGAGAATTAAGCATTGTACTCTGATTTTTACCATATTTGTTCGCTATATGTGTCGGTGGACTTCCTGGGCACACATATGGCCACATTCGGGTTTTGAGTAAATCCGGGTGTGACA
>OAMR01000004.1:2415514-2429226 GCA_900205405.1 Echinochloa crus-galli | reverse complement strand
GGAGGCAAGTATTGTAGTCGTGTCCGACTAGGAGTTAGTCCTGGAGACCCTTGGTTTTGATCTGATCTTGGGTATGAGCTGGATGACCAGATATGATGCAGTGATCAGGTGTGCTACGAGGACCATCCAGCTGACAGCAGAGTCCGGTGACAAGGTGGAGTACCAGGCAGCCAGTTCCTCAGAGCAAGGCCAAGCCAATCAAGCTGAAGGGACGACAACCGAAGATATCCGGGTGGTGAGCCAGTTCCCGGATGTGTTCCCTGACGAGTTGCCAGGTATGCCTCCGGAACGAGATGTTGAATTCATTATTGATCTAAAACCTGGCACTGCACCTATAGCCAAGAGGCTGTATAGGATGGGAGCGAAGGAGCTGGAGCAGCTCAAGAAGGAGTTGGACGAGTTGTTGGCCAAGGGGTACATTCGTCCGAGTGCTTCGCCGTGGGGAGCACCGGTATTGTTCGTCGACAAGAAGTTCTCCCAGTCAGAGTCCCTGTGGGATTGCGGCTACGCTAGAGAGTTGTATTAGTCTTCCGCTGTCCATGTTTTTATTTCTGAAGCACTCTGATGTAAACGCTACGATATGATGAGAATAAAGTATTGTACTCTGATTTTTACCATATTTGTTCGCTATATGTGTCTGTGGACATCCTGGGCACACATATGGCCACATTCGGGTTTTGTGTAAATCCGGGTGTGACAGTGGCCAAAAAGAATATAATATGGAAGATAAGAAACGGATGGTAGTGAACAAGTTTGCTCCTTGCATCGCCATTATCAAGAAACAACCAAATTAAAACCTTATACTCAGGCCTCGATGAATAAAAGGCACAGCATTTGTGATACTAATATAAAAGTGACAATCACAAAATTCTTGAGAACTACTGAATTTTCTATGTATATTTAATAGCAGAAGACATCTATCTCCTTTTCAAAAGAAAAAAAACTTCATGATCCATTTCATATGGAAGAATATGGAGAATTGGAGAGTACCGAATGATTTCGTCTTTAGCAATAAAACTGCCACAGTTTCTGCAGCAGAGATCATGTTTAGAGATGAATTTGCCTTGCCTATTCATAGAGCAAAGAAGAGTTGTTTCCCTTGATTAGGAATGGCTGGATTGTCTAGGATAACTCACTTCTGTAAGTATTTGTTACATTTTGTTACTTGTATTAATCAGCAGGGTCTTGCCCCATCTGTTCCTTCAAAAAGAAAGAAAGAAAAAAAGGAAAAAGTTATTGGCTATGAGGACAGTCCAGGGTTTCCAATTTCAGCTAAATTTCGCAATTTCAGTAATTTCAATGGTGACTGAAAGAAAAACCCTAAATTTACCATTAGATATATGCATTATGCATATGATTTATTATAAACATATTACTCTATGCTCATATTTTCTATTGATTGCGTTGCATATTCTTTCACTCACTAGATGTATAGCCACAAATCATGCTAATCATTTATTTAAAAAACATTAAAATTATATAATTTGGTGCAAAGACTAAAAAAATTTGGCAAGATTTCATGAATTTCGGTGGTGACCAAAAACAAATTGAAAACCCTGACAGTCTCCCCGAGAAATAAATATATATTTCTGCTGTTCTGGTTCAGTTCTAGCCCTCATCGCAGCCTGGATTGGAATGCATGGCATTTCAGGGGGCAGAAACAGGAAGTTTTCCAATTTTCTTTTACAAAAACATAGGTAGTTGATGCGTTAGGCAGAGCTGCGCATATCAAATGCTGATTGTTCGAAAATTGATGGTTATTAGGAGGTCAACTGATTCGAAAAAGGAGCACCGAGCACATATTCTCCTTGGAAGAAATCTCTGTCTCTCTCTCTCTCGAAGAGAACTAATTTGCGTGCGTGTCGGCCAACTAGTTTGATTGCCGTGGCATGCGGGGAGAATATAATCACTCTAGTCTAGCTAGGCATATTGTCCAATCCATGCACGACAAGAAGCCCGTCTTGCAAGTTTGTCTCCTTTTATTTGGCTCCCCTGCAGACGGCATATATATAACCAGAAGTCCAGAATCGATGTGATGCGTGTGATTTGAAACTGGCAGGGTAAAACCAGATGAACTCCAACTCAAACATGCAACATGGTCTATCTATCAAACTACATGCACAAGTGTAATTAATTGTAACTGAATTTGGAGATGAGGGGAGCATGTTTGCATGGTCTAGAGTTTTGGCCTATTTAAATAAATGCACCTACACAGTTCAAACAAAAACAAAATTTGGGATTTTTGCACAATTCAACGTTCTTTTTGTGGGATGTTTGTATGTTACAGGGTTGACGGTCCTGAGTTTGTGACGCTCGTCACTATAACTGACTAGGTCATCAACCCATGAACCTGCACGGAATAGTAATTAAAAAAAATAGATTAGTCGATGTGGGTTGCTTAGGTTGTTGTCGTCGTTGTCTGGCGGATGCTTTGCCGCCCCTGGTTGTTTTGGCGGATGCTTTGCCGCCGTGGTCATATCGGTTGTCCTGTTGCTTTGACGGATGCTTTCCCACTGTGGTCGTGTCGATTGGGTGGATGCTTTGCCACTCTTGCTGTGCTTGGTCGTTGGTTCGGGTGGATGTTTTGCCGCCGAGGCCATGCTTCTTGGTGGATGCTTTGCCACCATTGTGTCCTTTAGCGCTCGTGACGAGGTCATCTCTTGCAGGTTCATGAGAGTGGTCATGTCTAGTTTGGGTTTGGTTGTTAGAGCCGTTGTCGCTCGTTGCTGGTTGGTCTACTGGCCGTATGTTTGTTGGACTTTTTTATTTTTTTCTCTATTTTTAGTCCTTTGTGCGCTTGTGTGGGTCAACTTCTGTTTGACCTGGATCAAGTACTGTCTGTAAACTGCTTTCTTCTTAATGAAATACGTTCTAAGACACGTTCGTGAAAAAAATAGATTAGTTGATGTGGTTTTTTAATCAATTAAATTAGTGTGTTACTAAATTAATGTGTTCAAGGTGTGATACCGATTGGAGAACCATTCTTTGTTTCGTATAGCTATGTTATGACCTATTTATTTGAACCGATGATTGATAAATATGTGAGTGACCACACAAATTATTTTGACCCTTTGTATAGCTATGTTATGTTTTGTGGCAGCATTTGTAAAACTACATATAGCATTTATTTAGAATACATGCACTTGTACAGTCAGCTAATAGAAAAGGAAATTGTTGTCTTAAATATCAGAAACATGCTTTGAATACGTACTATTTGGGTATATTTTGAAGTATATAAGTTGGTATGAGAGACATGTAATAATCGTAGAGATAAGCTTTGTGTGTAGTTTTTAGGCCTTTTTCATTGTAACACCCTAAAATTCATCACAATTAAATCGTAGCAACCCTCTGAATTTTTCTAGGATTTATTAGGGTTTAAATAAATTTTCTAAGATTTAATTGGAATTTCTAGCCCTTTTATCAATTTAAATATCACATTAAATAATTATTTTAGTCAAAATAAGTTTTTGTTGCATTCATGCTGTTGCATATATTTTTGGTTGCTAGTAAATCAAGTTGGAATTTAAATTCTATTTAAATTCGAATTTGATTTGCTTTTGTTTGAGTTTTAGAAAAGTTTAATTAAGCCGAGTTCGTTTTCGCCCCTTCAACTCTTGGCCCGGTCCAAGTTTGCCCCCTCTACTCTTTCCTTTCTCTCCCCGGCCGATTCTTTTTCCCCGGCCCACTTCTCCACTTTAGGCCCAACGCCGGCCCGCTCTTTTTCTCCCCCGCTTCTCTCTCTCCCTCTCGCCGACAGGTGGGGTCCACCTGTCAGCTCCTTCCTCTCCCTCCCGTTGCCGACCCGGACACCCGAGCCGAGCTCGTCTCCGCCGCGCCACCGAGTCCTACCCGGACATGAACGCCGAGGAGGCCCGAGCCCCATCCCCGATCTATTTAACTCGGCCGCCGCCTCCGCTTTCCCTCCCATCAAGCCGAGCTTCCCAACCCTAGCGCCGCGCCGCCGCCTTTGACCGAGCTCGAGCCGCCGCCGTTGGTCGTCGCCGGCCGCCGTCATCGCTCTTCCCTCGTCGAGATCCAGCTCAGTGAGTTCGCCATCCTCTCCTCTCCCTCCTCGACTTAGTCCGGTCGCGTTTGGTGGCCTCTAGCGCGTTTGCGCATAGCGCCGGTGAAGCTCCGCCGCGTCTGCGAGCGGCGCCGCCGCTCTGTTGTTCCCCCGCCGGCGAGCCCATCGCTCGATCTATTTTGAGCCGTCGGATTAAGATCCAACGCACCACGTCAGCCCGAGCCCTGAGTCAAACCAGACCCGTACCGGTCAGCGTGGCAATTTTGCTAAAGAGCCCTTAAGGTTTTTGAAAATCAACCCGCGGTCCTAATTAGTTCAAAAATAATTACGCTCAAGAGATCGACAGAGTGGGTCCTCTCATAGATTATGGGTCACAGACTGTCCGACCGCCACCACGGATTGTCTGATCATTCTGTCAGAACAGAGTTCCTCAGGATTTTCAACAACACCCTTTCCCAAGGTTAGTGAAATCCGTACTACTGCCGGGAGGTCGGGCTTGAGCCAAAGGAAGTATTCAGATCTACTACTCAAACATGAAGCGTATCAAAACAAACAGAGACCGGTAAGCAATACATGGAAGGAGGGGGCAAGGGAGCAGATTGGGATGGGAAAAGGGGTCTCACCGAAGACGGTGTTGATGGCGTTCATGGCGACCTGGTTCTTGGCGGCATCCCCGATGAGGCGCTCGGAGTCGGTGAAGGCGACGTAGGAAGGGGTGGTGCGGTTGTGTAGGGTCGAGATAGCGGACTAGAGGGGGGTGAATAGTCCTTTCTAAAATTTAACTCGCCGGATAACCGGTTGCTTAATAAAACTTGACCAACTAAAAGTGCTTATTGCAGTATGGTCAGCCAACCTTTTTGCCTCAGCCTTGTGTGTCATATTACATTTGCTGAGTACGTCATGTGCTTATACTTGTTGTTTTTCTTTCCTTTATTGCATCTACTACAACCGGAATGCTGCTCAGATTGGGAGAATTTTGAAGATATCACTACTGATTTTGAGGAGTTCTAGGCGAGTCTCCCCCAGTCAACGCCTGTGGAGTTGGAGTCACTTTTGCTTCGTTAGATGAACGTTTATTTAAGTCTTCCGCTATGACATTTGAGTCAACTCTGAGATTGTAATAAATGCACTATAATACTCTTTCGTTATGCATGGTTATGGATATTCACTTGTGACGTCTACCATATGTGTGTAAACTGATCCTGGCGCACATATGAGATGCATCTGGTTTTGCCTTTAAAACCGGGTGTGACACACCATCTGTTTCATCTTTTCCTTGGCTTGCAACGCCTCATAAACTTCATTCATGGTTAGTGTATCACGACTATACAATATAGTATCTCTGAAGTTTGCAAACGAACTAGGCAGTGAGCACAAAAGAATAAGACCCAAGTCCTCATCATCATATTTTACCTCCAGACTGTAGGTCAGCAACGATCTCCTTAAAGACCGAGCAATGGTCATTCTCTAAGGATTATTTTGCTTAACTACTCTTGGTCTATCTATTCTTGGTTTAATTTGCTATTATTCCAGGTCATTGATAATTGTCTCCTCCTTGATCTTTGTATTCTGTTCTATCTTATTCACCATCTCACCTAGTTTCGAGGTCTTTTAGAACTTTTCTCACCCCTTTCTTGCTTAAACCATAGATGGTGATGACAAGGCAAGGTGCTCGTAGATTGGCAAGCACTCTTCCCTCTTTTTCGTCGCATTCAGTGCAAGAAGTGGAACCGGAACCTGAAGAGATGGAAGTGATGGACAAAGAAGTCAACTCAGTAGGGAATGCTCCAGCTGGATCTGAAGGAAGTGAAGGACCCTCTCCGCCGCCTGACATGTGGGTAGTGACTATTCACCACCACGACGGAGGCAACAGTGGGTTTCCGATGATGCTTCGAATGCTCTTCGAGCGTCTGAACTACCCAGTGGAGATAGAATATTGTGGAAGAAGGAGGACACATCCAGATCACCCAGAGGACTGGGAAGTCACTGTATACATCAGGGAGCCTGATTATGAGTATGGAGGAACCAAAGAGGCTGCAGTGCATCACGCCATCGCCATGAGGTCAACCTTAGAAGCTGGAATCCAGGATGCAGCCAGGCGGGCACTTTCTGTGCTTTGTCATGAAGAGGCTGCTGAAGTACGTCACACTGCTTGGGCATATCTCCCTCGAAGGCAGCAAGGCACTCCAACTGGGGTGGTGCCACAACCGCTAGGTGTAAACTCTACACTCAACGTCCAGGTGGCGTTTACCCAGATGCTCAACGTGCACGCCGATGACACTACAAGAGAGCTACAAGAAGTGCGTGAAGAACTCGCTGCTGAACGAAGGAAGAACAAGAGGCTGATAGCTGAACTCAAGGGAGAAGCACTTCCGCCCTTGGATGAAGATATAGAAGGGTTGATGGGTCATTCACCGCCCCACTAGAGAGTGTGTGGTGAATCGTCTAGTTGCTTCACCCATACCTATTAAGATAGGATACCCTTTTTTTTGTTAGTTCAGTACGTTTAGAATCATTGAGACTCGTGCGTAGCATGTGATTTAGTTCGGTTTAAAAAGTGTGGTAGAGATCTTTGCTTTTGTGCTAAGTGTGTGATTTGGATCTTTGTAATGATTGAACTTAATTGTGGAGTGATGACCACAATTGAGTAATTATTAAATAAATAAATTTAGTTAGTTTTGGGTTTTTCTTGGTCTCTGATCTTAGCCCTTAACTATCACTTTATCCATATAATTGTACCCCTCATATAAGTCATGCTATGCGACCATCTGTTCTCGCTGCTGCATGATATCCTGGTACTGTCCGAATTGTTTCTGGAGCTTCAGAACTCCGTTTGACATAAATCTAGTTGGGTTGGATTAAGGACTTGATAACCTAGGTTCTGGGAATGTTTTGTGATTTTTGGAGGTTCTGGCAGAGAGATATAATGGTTTTATTGGAGTAACCAAAATCTGTCCCCTAGTCCTGACACAGCTGTCTTGTTTATTATATACCTCGAGCCACAAAATTCCAATTGAGGTGATTCAAGTTGGGTGAGTTTCAGAATTTGATAGGCTACGTTCAAACAAAAGATCATGATTTTTGGATACTCAGAATGAGAGTTACAATTGTCCTAAGAGGAATGCTCAGACCCCACAGCACCAGAGTGGCAGTGCACCTAGGCAGAATACCCCTCAGCAGCAGAACAGGAATGTGAACCCGACGCCCCAGAGCAAGAAGGGCCAGCAGAATCAGATGCGGTTCAGTGGAGTCATGGATATCAGAGTTGTTTGTGAGTTTCTGGATGTCTTCCCAGATGATTTGCCAGGTATGCCACCCGACCGAGACATTGAGTTTATTATTGAGCTTTTACCTGGTACTGCTCCTATTTCTAAAAGACCCTATAGAATGGCTGTTAATGAACTAGAAGAACTTAAGAAACAACTTAAGGAATTGTTGGATAAAGGTTACATTCGTCCTAGTTCTTCACCTTGGGGAGCACCTGTATTTTTTGTGGGTAAAAAGGATGGTACTCTGAGGATGTGTGTGGATTATCGTTCATTGAATGAGGTAACCATCAAGAATAAGTATCCATTGCCCAGAATTGAAGACTTATTTGATCAGTTGAGAGGAGCTAAGGTTTTCTCCAAGATTGACTTGAGATCTGGCTATCATCAATTAAGGATCAGGCACTCCGACATTCCTAAAACAACATTCACTACCAGATATGGGTTTTATGAGTATACTGTGATGTCGTTTGGATTGACAAATGCACCCGCCTACTTTATGTACCTGATGAATAAGGTGTTCATGGAGTACTTGGATAAATTTGTGGTGGTGTTTATTGATGATATTCTGGTTTACTCTAAGAATGATGAGGAACATGAGGAGCATTTGAGGTTGGTATTGCAGACTCTCAGGGAGAATCAGTTGTATGTCAAGTTTAGTAAATGTGAGTTTTGGTTGAATCAAGTGTCTTTTCTTGGTCATGTTCTTACTGATGGAGGTATTGCAGTGGATCCAAGTAAAGTCAAGGATGTGTTGGATTGGGAACCTCCTACCACAGTCTCTGAGATCAGAAGCTTTCTGGGATTGGCTGGATATTACAGGAGATTCATCGAAGGCTTTTCTAAAATAGCGAAACCTCTTACATCGCTATTAGAGAAGGGCAAGGAGTTTGTTTGGTCAGAAGCTTGTCAGGCCAGCTTTGAAGAATTTAAAAGGAAGTTGACTACAGCCCCAGTGCTTTCTATGCCAGATATTCACAAGAATTTTGACATATATTGTGATGCTTCTAGAAAAGGACATGGTTGTGTTCTTATGCAGGAAGGCAGAGTTATAGCTTATGCATCAAGGCAGTTGAGAAAACATGAGCTAAATTATCCTACTCATGACTTAGAACTAGCATCTGTTGTTCATGCCTTGAAGATCTGGAGACACTATATCTTGGGTAACAGATGTGAGATATATACTGATCACAAAAGTCTGAAGTACATATTCACTCAGAAGGATCTGAATTTGAGGCAGAGAAGATGGTTGGAATTGATCAAGGATTATGATCTGGGATCAACTATCATCCAGGCAAGGTAAATGTGGTTGCAGATGCGTTGAGCAGAAAGTCACAAGCTAATCTAGTGCTTGGTCGTCAGTTGCCAGCAGAGTTGTGTGCTGAGATGGAAAGGTTGAACTTAGAAATTCTTAATCAGGTAGAAAGTGTAACTATGGAGATTGAGTCTACACTTGAGCAGGAGATTCGAAAGGGTCAGCTTTCGAATGAGAAGATAAAAGAAATCAAGGCAAGTATGTTAGCAGGAAAAGCTTCAGATTTCACCGAAGATGAGCAAGGTACGATCTGGTTTCGAAAACGGATATGTGTACCTGATATTAAGTCTCTTAGGGAGAAAATATTGAGAGAGGCTCATGATTCTGCATATTCAATCCATCCTGGAAGCGCTAAGATGTACCAGGATCTGAAGGAAAGGTATTGGTGGTATGGATTGAAAAGGGATGTGGCTACTCATGTAGCATTATGTGATGTCTGTCAGCGGGTTAAGGCTGAACATCAGAGACCGACAGGTTTGCTTCAACCTCTCAAAGTACCTGAGTGGAAGTGGGAAGAGATTAGTATGGACTTTATAGTTGGTTTACCTCGTACTAGTGCTGGATATGACTCTACATGGGTCATAGTGGATCGATTGACCAAGGTAGCTCATTTTATTCTAGTAAAGACTACTCATTCTAGTGCTAGACTTGCAGAGTTATATATGTCCAGAATTGTTTGTCTGCATGGTGTTCCTCAGAAGATAGTTTCTGATAGAGGTACTCAGTTTACATCTAGATTCTGGCAAAAGTTACATGAGTCCATGGATACAAAGTTAGATACAAAGTTAAATTTTAGTTCTGCTTATCATCCTCAGACAGATGGTCAGACAGAGAGGACTAACCAGATTTTGGAGGATATGTTGAGAGCTTGTGCCTTGAAGCATGGAGGCAGTTGGGATAAGAGTCTTCCATATGCAGAGTTCTCATATAACAACAGTTATTAGGCAAGTCTGAAAATGGCTCCTTTCGAAGCCCTTTATGGTAGAAAATGCAGAACACCTTTGTATTGGAGTGAAACAGGTGAAAGTCAAGTATTTGAGCCAGAAATTCTGCAGGAAGCTGAGAGACAGGTTCAGATCATTAGAGAGAACTTGAGAACAGCTCAGTCCAGGCAGAAGAGTTATGCAGACACAAGAAGAAGGGAATTAACCTTTGAGGTAGGTGATTATGTGTATCTGAAAGTTTCTCCTATCCGAGGTTTTCTCCTATTCGAGGTTTGAGAAGGTTTAAGGTAAAAGGCAAACTATCTCCTCGTTTTATTGGACCTTTCAAAATTGTTGATAGGAAAGGTGAGGTTGCATACCAATTGGAACTACCATCTAGATTGTCAGATGTTTATGATGTTTTCCATATCTCTCAGTTGAAAAAGTGTCTTCGAGTGCCTGAGGAAGAATTATCTTTGGATGAGTTGAATGTGCAAGATGATCTAACTTATATGGAACATCCAGCTAAGATTTTGGAAACTGCTGAGAGAGTTACTAGGAGTAAAGTGATTAAGATGTGTAAAGTTCAATGGAGTCATCAAAGCGAGGCAACCTGGGAAAGAGAGGATGAGTTGATGGCAGAATTCCCTCAGATTTTCTCTAATCCGTCCGAATCTCGAGGACGAGATTCTCTTTAAGGGGGGTAGGTTTGTAACACCCTAAAATCCATCTCTCTCTCGTGTCGCTGACAGGAGGGGCCCTCATATCAGGGCCGTCGTCTCTGAGCCGGGGGCGACTCCGACTCGAGCTTGAGCTGAATTTCTAGCCTTTTATCAATTTAAATATCATATTAAATAATTTTAGTCAAAATAAGTTGTTGATGCATTCATGCTGTTGCATTTGTCTTTTGCTTGCTGTTCAATTAAGTTGGAATTTAAATTCTGTTTAAATTCGAATTTAATTTGAATTTGTTTGATGTTTAGAATAGTTGTTTTCTGTGGAGTCTGCTTTTGCCCCTCCAAGTCTCGGCCGGTCCGTTTTCGCCCCCTCTCTTTCTCTCTTTGGCCGTCGGCCCGTTTCCTTTCCGGCCCATCTCTTAGTCAAAATAAGTTGTTGATGCATTCATGCTGTTGCATTTGTCTTTTGCTTGCTGTTCAATTAAGTTGGAATTTAAATTCTGTTTAAATTCGAATTTAATTTGAATTTGTTTGAGGTTTAGAATAGTTGTTTCCTGTCGAGTTCAGTTTTGCCCCTCCAATTCTTGCCCAGTCCGTTTTCGCCCCCTCTATTTCTCTCTCTGGCCATCGGCCCGTTTCTTTTCCGGCCCATCTCCTCTCGCCGGCCCACTCCCCTTTCCCCCTCTCCACCTCTTGCTGACGCGCGGGGCCCACGCGTCAGCTTCTTCCCCGCCGAGTCGGACTCGAGTCCGACCCGGGGCTTGGCCGCGCCGCCGCCTCCGTCTCGGGCACGGACGCCAAGAGCGGGCCCAGCCCCTTTAATCTAGCGCGTCGGCCTGGCCCTCCGCTCCATCCCCACTCTTTTCGCGCTTCGCCCGCCGCTCTAAACCCTAATCTAGCACAGCCGACTTCGGAGCTCCGCCGCCGCCGCCGGTTCGCATCGTCGTCGTCTCTCCCTCACCGCGAACAGCTCCAGGAGGGTCGCCTTGAAGTCCCGAAGGTCTCCATCGACTCTAGCTCCGACTTTTGGCCGCGCCCTTGCCTTAAATTGCTCATCGCCGTCTTTGCAGAGCCGCCGCCCGCCATTCTCGTCGTCGGCCGTCGTCGACACTTTTCTGCCGCCGAGGAGCCCCGGGGTAAGCTCGCCATGTCCTCCTCATGCTCCCCGTCCAACCCGCACTCATTTCGGTGCATCGTAGTGCGCTATCGTGTTTGCGCCGGTGATGCGCTGACCCGATCCAATCTTGCCCTCATCGTATACGCTCTGATTTCTCTCGCCGGCGAGCCCCCACCCGATCCAATCTTGGCCCTCCGATCTGGATCGAACGGTCCACGAGGGCCCGAGTCCTGAGTCAAACAGGTCACATACCGGTCAACCAGGACGTTTTGCATAAGAGCCCTCCATGTTTTCAAAATCAACCCGCAGTCCTAGTGTAGTTAAAAAATATTTCAATTTAGGTCCTTTTTCTTTCGGTTTAGCCCCTGCAAGTTTTAAAATTGCGCCCGAGGTCCAAGTTTTACCTTTTTGCATGAAAACCCTCATAGTTTAATACAAAATTATGTTTTAGTCCTCGGATTTTCGCAGTTAAGCCCCTGGAAGTTTTAAAACTTTGTCAGCAAGTCCCTGAACCTTAGGAAAGCCATATCTTTTGCGTTTTAACTCCGATTCTAGCGATTCTCGCGCTCACGTGTTCATGGTAACGCGTAGAATAGTTTTGTGCTGTTGTTTTCTTCTGTTGGAATTGTTTGGTGTACTGTTTCTTATTTATTGTATTGTTTTCTTGTATGTGTTCGTGTGTGGCGTATAGGAAACGCGTCGTTCGAGGAAGTGTTTTAAGAATCAGCTGTTGAAGAGTTTGAGTAGCAGTAGGGTTGGGAAGAAGGCAAGTATTTCTTGATCATGCCCGTTTATACCTAAATGACATGCATTTTAATTACACCATTTATTTATCGCTTGCATTAATATTGCTGGGTCCCATTAAGGATTTTCCTAGTTTCTTTACCATACCTTGCAGCTGGGTGATATAACTAATTTTGATTGGTAGATGATGCTTAGTTTGCTCAACTGGGATTGTCTAATGAAACCCCTACTCTATGTTCCATTACTATCTTTAATTAATTAATGGACAAGATCACCTCTTTTAATTGGAACATGGAGCGACCACCCAGGAAAACAGTGCAACCATAAGTGCTATGTGGCTCTGGCTTTGACTGACTAATTAGGAATTCTGGTTTGGGATAGTTTTACCCGAAAGGGGCAAGAGGTGCGGCAGTTGATGAGGTATAGCCCGGTCCTCTTGAGCGGTAGGCTTTGCTAAGATACGCGACTCACTAGGGATGGTTATGCTTTGCTCATGAACCGGAAGACTTAGCGAACTAGCACTTATTAGAGTATCTTTGTAAAGGTCTCATAGTGAAACTCAGTATTTGGTCCACGTGGTGTGGGAATGGTACATGCTTTCGGGCAATGGGAATCATGGCTTATGGTGAATGTGTACAACCTCTGCAGAGTGTAAAACCACTATAACAGTCGTGCTCACGATCATGAGCGGCCTGGACCCTCATATGATTAATCTATCTGAATATGATCTAAACTGTGGTTACCTAATTTTGATGGGTTTATGTTATCATTTAATTGTGTTTGGTATATACTTATATTTGCTAGTAAATAGATGCTTAATAAAATTTGACCAACTAAAAGTGCTTAATGCAGCTATCCTTTCAGCCTTCCACTTTATAAAGCTTAGCATGTCATTTATTTCCATACTTTGCTGAGTACGACATGTGCTCACGCTTGTTTCTTTATATTGCATCGACCACACTCGGACTGCTGCTCAGATTGGGAGAATTTGGAGGATTATACTACTGATTTTGAGGAGTTCTAGGCGAGTCCTTCAGTCAACTACCTGTGAGGATGGATTTATTTTGATTCATTTAGTTAAACGTTTATTTAAGTCTTCCACTATGACATTCGTGTCAACTCTGAGATTGTAATAAATATACTTTAATACTCTTTCATATGCATGGTTATGGATATTTTGGATCAAAATTAAGCTGCAAAAATTCTAGTGACACCGGCCCTAAAAGCAGACTAAAACTTTCTGGGCTTTTGAACTCGATCTATGAAAAGGAACGGCAAAGCATCAGATATTGGAATCTGTCACGACACAAACTAGAGTAGATCCACTCTTTGTTACCGTGATTAGAACACGAACTTGATTTTCGGCAACAAACAAACAAACATGGAATTTGACAAAGAAAAAAGGGCGTATGATCTGGCATCTCCACGACACCAATCCGCGTGCACACATCTGACAGAGAAGCCAACGACATTTATGGATATACCATCAGGATTCAGGAGTCCCATATGCCTTATCAAACCAAACCCGATGACCCTACCACTATCTTTTCTCTCTCTCTTTTGTAAAAATCCACCACTATCTTTAATCGGCAGGGAGGAGCTGAATGCCAGCTGTCTCTTATACACATCTCTAAAATCCTTCAAAA
>OAMR01000004.1:2398151-2410480 GCA_900205405.1 Echinochloa crus-galli | reverse complement strand
CTTTCATTAATTTGTGGGTGGTATATACTTTCATTTGCTAGTAAATAGTTGCTTAATAAAACTTGACCAACTAAAAGTGCTTACAGCAGTTGTGTCAGCTAGCCTTTTGCCTCAGCCTTGTATGTCATACTACATTTGCTGGGTACGTTTGTACTCATACTTGTTGTCTTTCTACAAATTGCATCTACTACACCGGAATGCTGCTCAGAATGGGAGAATGTATAGGATTACACTGCTGACTTTGAAGAGTTCTAGGCGGGTGTTTCCCCAGTCATCGCCTGTGGAGATGGAGTCGTTTTGCTTCGTTTAGTTAACGTTTATTTAAGTCTTCCGCTATGACAATGGTGTCAACTCTGAGTTTTTAATAAATATACTTTAATACTCTTTCGTATGCATGGTTATGGATATTCACTTGTGACGTCTACCATATGTGTGTAAACTTGATCCTGGCGCACATATGCGATGCACCTGGTTTTATTCCTAAAACCGGGTGTGACACCTACACCTCACCAGACCGTCATCGTAGCTCCACGCCACCCTACGCACCGTGAGCCGCTTGTGGCCCAGTTGTGCCCGCATTATCTAGGGAGCCGTAGTACCGCCCGTGCCTCGCCGGTTGCCTACGTCGCTCCCGCCAACCATGGCTATGCTGCTCGCACATGAGATGTGCCCCTGGCCGTGGCGACAGAAGCCATGTCGGTCGCACTGCTGCCCAGCCCACCACCTACGCACATGCACCGAGTAAGAGAGAGGACAAGATAGAGACATAACGAGAGAAATGGATAAGATACGAGAACATGAGAGGAGAATATAAGATATGGTCGAGACGGAGATGTGGGTGTGGATGGGGTTCATGCCAAAAATAAATAAATTTCACACCTGTGCGTGCCCGGTGGTTTGGTGTAGGCTCATAGGGTGAGCCGCTCCTACAAATTGAGATGAATTCTAGGAACGGTTAGTGTTTGAAAAGAATGCACCACGCACACCGTTAGATGTTAGGGATGCATCTTTAATAATTATAGTATGGTGGGCAAACCTCCTTTGAAGTAGAAGTATGCAAGAAACAGGATTAGTACAAAGAGCCAATACGTTTAAGACAATGTGAGAGTAGGCATGTGTGAGACTATAGCATATAAAGATTGGAGTACAAGTTAAAAAAACAATTTTTATATTTTCAACCACTCAGTAGATCTTTTTCTAAAGATCTAAGCCATATTTATCATATACAATAACTAAAATCATAAGTCCCCAGTCAAAACGATTTCATAAAAATATATTCATGTATAAATATAAATTTCATATTGATTTCAAAAATAGGTTTTAATTTAAGATATATTTTCTTCTAAATTTAAAAATATTACTGATGGAAAAAACATTGGCAACATATGTATAGATTTGTGCTATTTAGAAAAATAAATATTTTTTTAAAAATCTATATACTCTTTAAGTAATAGAAAAATCAAGATTGTAAAAAAAAACTAGATACCCACGAAAATTTGCGTGGGCCACTTTGCTAGTTTTCTAAAAATGAAAATCGGAGTACTTTTACAATTAACATATCAACGTTGATATGTTAAATCGTTCTAGTCAAATTATAATAAATTTACTTCAAATACAAATTCTCGAGTTAGTTTTTATTATATTTGTAATAATATGAGCGAGTAATTTAGAAATATATACAATGGACCTTTTTGTTTTTTTTCATAAAAATAGAGGTGCATAACTTATAAGGGAATTTAGATGGAATAGTTGCGTAATTTAGATGTAGATCTAGGGGGCTACTTAGCATTATTTTTAATAATGGTAAAATTGGGCTATTTAGATATCTTTATAATAATGGTAGATGTGGACAATTTACAAGCAAATTAGATCCAGCTACTCCACCAATGCACGCTACTGCAATGGTCTAGCAATTTTATTTAAGAGACATACATGCTAGAAGTTAGTGCACAAATGTAGGGCCTATAATGGATGAAAATTGCTCATCATTGTTCTATTTGAAATGAGGTGGGTGAATAATTCTTTGGAAAAATAGAACAAATCCAATGACAATTAGCATGATCACAGTCTACTTGATTGATAATAGGATTTTTTTTATGAAACAGGGTATTTCTATTTTTTGTGAAACCGGATATTTCTATCTTTTGTGAACTTGATCTATAATCCACATTGTTCTATTTCTTTTTTCTAGTGCAACTCGAGAAGATTAGTGTGGAGACTCTTGCTTGTATCTAATTGGCAATGGTAAGATAGCTATGATTGAGTCCACTAAATAGTTGGTCGGATGTTTTGATTTTTTTGTGTGTGTGAATTTACAGATCTGTTTTAGTATATCTCATGAGAATCAAATCCGAATACAAAGAATTCTTGAATCTGAGACACTTCCCAACCAACCGTGAGTGATATGCCGAAGTCTTGTTCAGTATCCGCCAACTAATTTGGCCGGCCTGCAGCATTGGTCAAGGACGTCACTGCCCATAGGCCATAGTCAGTTACATTATATCAGTAGTACTGTTAGTAGTCCTGACTGGGAATAATGAGCGGAGACGAAAGACTTGGCACTTGATCAGGTTGATCGATGGCTTCTAGTGTCACCAAAGCGCGACTTAAATTATTGGCACAAACAAAGTGATCGAGTACAATCCTTGACGGTTCAATTACTTACTCGGAGACAAACTAGTGCCGCCAGTCAGGGGCACAACGCACCGAAGCCAGTTAAGCAACATGGCTTCCGACCCATTAGACTCGTCTCCTCATCTTATTTCTCACGCCGTTCCACCTCCACCCACCGCCCCTGCCGCTGCCGTCCCGGCCGGCGGCTTGCGCGCCGCCCGCCCACCATCCGTCCCCGCCGCTTCGCCCCGCCTTTCCTAACTCGATGAGTCTTCTCACCCCCGCCGCTCACCGCCCACCGGATGTTTGGCCCCGTCCGGCCAGCGGCGCTCCCGCGCCGCCTCGCCTCTGCCCCCGGCCGCACCGCTACTACCACCGGACCTTCCTTCCACCCCCGCCATC
The DNA here is from genome assembly GCA_900205405.1 of Echinochloa crus-galli. NCBI lineage: Eukaryota > Viridiplantae > Streptophyta > Magnoliopsida > Poales > Poaceae > Echinochloa > Echinochloa crus-galli. The sequence goes on along the minus strand of OAMR01000004.1, from coordinate 2,407,465 downwards.
TTCTTCTCTATGGCCGACGGCCATTGAAACCCGCCACCCCGAAACCCTAACTGTCGCCGCTGAGCCGCGCCGTCCACCTCCCACCTCCACCGTCCACCTCCCACCCCGCCGGCCGTGGGGAAGACAAGGAAATCGTGTGACCCACGTTGGCCGCACGAATCTCCAATATTGAAAGCCAGCTAGCTTCCGGGGCTTCCGGAAGCCATATAGAATTGCCGGTCTATCAGGAGCGTAGTTACAGGGTATGCTGCGCCCACAGGGTATGCCGGGTGGGGCGCGGCATACCCTGTAGATTTGGGCCAATACAGGATACAGCCCATATAGAAAAGCTAAATTCCTGCTCCATTGGGTGCCCTGCTCGTCCCTACGTGTTGGCCTCCACCGTCTATCCCGTGCCAGGTGCCAGCCGCCGTCGTTGGTTTACTGCCCTGCAGCTGCGCAACCTGCGCCATTTCCTCACCTGCACATCGGCCCACGGCCAGCCACACAGGGCGCTACCGGTCAGGCCCCATGGCGGCATCGCCCGTCATTTCTTCATTGCTCGTAGAGCCGCAGCCTAGGTATGCATGCACGGCAAGCAGGGCAATCCCTTGTCTTAGCTTTTTTTTCATCTCCAAAACCGCTAGTTGATTCATAAGTTGAAATTATCGAGACTCTAATGGTCTATAAAAAGCGCAGCGAAACAAAATGTAGCTTGATAATCATCTTCGAATTATTATTATGGCTACGTATGTTTTTAATTTTATAAATACTTTAGACATAATAGTTTAATATTTGAATGAACTATTGTATTATAATGTATGCAACTTTTACACTTAATTGTTGAATTTAAGGCTTGTACTGTTATTTTTGGCAACAACTTAAAATTATTTACCGAATTATAGATAGATCATACCGTATTTATTTATTGATCGTACCAAATTGTATATAAAAAAAATGACATACCCTTTAATAAAATTCTAGTTACGCCGCTGCCGCCTGTAAGTTATTTTGTTTAAAAAAAAGTAGAAATCATGAAACCTAATTCTACTTCATGTGAAATAGCCATATTTATTGGTCGGCTTCGGTTCGTGGGAGTGCATCTTCTGTCAATTGTACGGTTAAAATAGCTTAAGGAACCAACTGTATACACATTGTCAATGGGCCTAAGGTCCCTATATATCATAGAAAAAAGTCCAATTTACTACTAGATTTTGAGGTGTTTGCCGTGTGCCCCAGGCACACAACAAACGCCCAAAAGCACACGGCAAAGCCCCGACGGTAAATAGCCCCGACGGCGAAGGGAGCTTTGCCGTGGGCCGTATATCAGGCACACGGCAAACCCTTTGCCGTGTGACAACATGGGCACACGGCAAAGGGTTTGCCGTGTGACAACATGGGCACACGGAAAAAATGACGCCCTCCCTCCGTTAACGGCCGGCATGCCTTTTTTTTCAATGGTTTGCCGTGTGCCTCCCCCCGGCACACGGCAAAGTTTCAAATGTTTGCCGTGTGTCAGAGGGGAATGGAGCCTACATGGTCCTACTACCCAAAATGAGAGAGGCAACTAAAGTAAATGTGAACTTGTTATCTTTGAAGATGTGAGCTTGTGAATTGTAATAAACGTATTTGTGAATTCCTGCACTTGTGGATTATTTATCTATATGTATGTTTGGGATTGTTTATGAGGTTTGATATGATATATATGTATGCCTGCAATGTTGGTTATGATATATATGTATGTCTGTGATTTTTAGGAATTTTTATACGTTAAAAAACAATAAAAATATGAATATATTGGTCATTTTGCCGTGTGCCGGCCCCTGGCACACGACAAAGTGACCATTTCAGTTCCAGAAATGGTCACTTTGCCGTGTGCCAGGGGCCAGCACACGGCAAAATGACCAATATATTCTTGTTTTTATTGTTTCTTCACGTATAAAAATCCCCAAAAATCACAGACATACATATATATCATAACCAATATTGCAGACATACATATATATCATATCAAACCTCATAAACAATCCCAAACATACATATAGATAAATAATCCACAAGTGCAGGAATTCACAAATACGTTTATTACAATTCACAAGCTCACATCTTCAAAGATAACAAGTTCACGACTGCAAGGTAACAAACTCACATATTCAAAGATCATTGAGGTGGGTCGAAAGGCGGTTGAGATGGGAACATTGGTGCCCCTGGTGACAAGTCTGGCGTATTTGATGCCGCCGATTGATTCTGCAGAAAAGAGAATAGACTGCATGTGAGGCAAAGTGAGGAAAAAAATCTAAACCATTCACAATTCCATCATAGTTTCTAATTGATAATCTAAACCATTCACAATTCCATCGAACATTCAAAATTTCATGAATTCTCTAAGTGATTCTTGGTCTCTATGTTATCTAAGTTTCTAATAATTGAAATGAATCTAAAAGGTTGTGAAGTGGCTCACGGGAGGAGTTACAGGAACCATAGTCGGGGCACACGGCAAAGGGTTTTTCTGATTTAGGGTTTTGAACTTATTTTCTCTTGGTTTTTTTTCCTTTGTTTACCCTATTAATTATATTATTTAGTTGAAGATCAATAATATGTATATGTACTTTTTATTTACTCTATTATTTTATGTGCTTCACTCAATAATATGAATAGTATTTTTCCACTCATTTTATTATATTATTTCATGTATTTCAAACTCAAATTCAAGTTATCCATAGCACGTGTAATGTCCACTTTATCTATTACTTAATATGCTTGACTCAGTAGCATGAATAACATATGATTACATGTATGTACCATGAAATATTGACTCAAAGTATGATAACGTGAGAATTTGACAAATCTCATGATTTTTAGACAGTATTTGAATTTTATAGAATTTAAACACTATTCGATCCCACATTCGTGCTATTGTTTCATGAATACGGTTTTTGAAATTTTGTTTAAACTATAGGATAAGTTCTTACATTGGACTCATTATCACGAATATCATTTTTCCACTCACTTTATTCTATTATTTTATGCACTTACAGTTCAAATTTGTGTTGTTTGAAAAAACCTTTGAATAAAATAAATTTGTTAAATATAGTAAAGTGATCGAGAAATATACCAAATTAAAACATGGAGTGTCAAACAATATAAGTAGAGTGGAGAAAAGTTTGGGGGCAAAATTTTGATTTTTCTCTTGTGCTTTGTCGTGTGCCATGGCAAGGCACACGGCAAAAACATGTATTTGCCATGTGTCTTCCTTTGGCACACGGCGAAGACAAGGCTTTGCTGTGTGTCTTCCTTTGGCACACAGCAAAGACATGACTTTGCCGTGTGCCTGCCCATGCCACACGGCAAAGGATAACGGCCGTCACTTAGGACACGTAGGTTTTATTTGCTTTAAATCTTCGTCGTGTGTTGGGTCGGCGGCACACGGTAAAGGGGCTATTTGCCGTGTGTTGTGCTCTGGGCACACGGTAAAAACCTATTTGCCGTGTGTCCTTTCTTTGCCGTGTGTCATTTTGTTGGCACACGGCAAAGAGGTTGTTTGCCATGTGCCCGATAATTTACACACGGCAAAATATTGGGCACACGGCAAACAACGGTTTTCCGATAGTGTACCTCCATGTATAGGCTAGGTCCAAATAGCCCCTAATGTATTAAATGGTTCATTTAACCCCTTCATTTTACAAAACCAGATCATAACACACCTTTGTTGAAACCGGTTTAATAATTTGGCAGGTTTACTAGGCTGTTTTGCCGACTAGGATAGCTATGTCAGCAGAATTACGTGGTGTTCGTCGCTGAAGCCCTGAAGCTGATCAAACCAAAGCAAAAAAACACATTCAGAAACAGTCTCTGGAGAGCGTGACGTTTCATTAGAGAATTACTTGCCACTTGCAACCAGCGCCGGTATTGGTATGCGTTGAATTTTGCTAGACAGAACCATGTATCTCTGGAAACATCAAGCCAGAAGTCCACGTGAAGTATCAATCATTCATATCTCGTCTACTTAGAAACAGTTGATGACACAATCGTCCTACAAAAAATGATTAACCATTGCTTGATGCTTCCGTCGCCTAAAAATCGCACTGAGTCGATCCTGATCGTGACGTCAAGCCTGAACAACATCATACACCACCACAAAAGATAAGCAATCTCACAAACGGCACCGCAAGGCTTAACCCCTCCAAAGCGACGCCCCCAAGAGAGAAGCGACATCAAAATGCCGTCGCCGCTAGAACCAACTTGGTGGTTTAATGGTTTTCACCCGGAGAAGAAGATGGTAAGGTCCTTCCGACGACGCCTTCAGGAAGAAGAGCGATGCATCGCCATTATCGTCGCTGATCGACTTAAGATCGAGTAGAGCTTTCACTCAAAAGACCTGCCATGAACCCAAACGACAGCATCATCGCCATCAGTTTTGCCTGGAGTTATAGAGCCACGCGGCCGCTATTGGCCGGGCCGGCGATGCCGCTGCCACCTCCACGCCGGGAAGGAGCAGGGGTGACAGATCGGGGCATGAGAGCACTGGATCCAACGATGGCAGCCCTGGCCATGCCAATAGCGGTGCTTGACGTCCTTATACTGTGCCACATGAGAAAACAGATTATGTGTCCATCAGTTTCTTTGATTAAAATTACATGCTATCAGGTCTTTTGGAGAAACCACAAAATGCAGAAGACAACATATTAAAATATGTATTCATCTCATTGTAGCAAAATTACAGCCAAGTCAATTTAATTTTTTGTGCGTTGTTCCATCAGAGCCAAGTAGTTACTACAGGGAAATTTCATCAAGCACATAGTAAGCATGGGTTAAGATGTGCATTGCCTCATGCTTGGAGTCGATGGTGCCACCCGTCCCAACAAATCAACAGATGTCCCGATGATGGCATCCATACAGAGCAAGGCGCCATCCCAAGCCAAGAAGCTTGTGCACCATGCAGCAGCAAGCGATGGCGCCGGTGCGACAGCGATAGGGCCAGATGGACAAGCACTGAGCAGCAGGCGGCGCCGGTCGCTCATGACCTGGAGAGGCGCGAGCTCCTGGATCACAAGCGCTAGCGGCTGTAAGGCTCTGGGAGCAGATGCACTTCGCACCCAGCAGCGGTATTACGAACAACAGACCGGAAGCAGGGGATAAGGGCAAGCCCAACGCTCTACACTGTAGTGTAGCCTCAGTGTCCACATCGGCATTCGGTCTCCATGTAATACCAAGCAGTGGCCTCGCAGGGCGTCAGAGACGCCTGCAGAGGTAGCAGTGTCCTCACCTGACAAAAGCTTGAGGCAGTACCGAAGCGCGCGTTGGGAGAAGAATGGCTCCATCTGACAGTAAAAAAGTATTCATCTGACCAGGAAATGATGGGACCATGCACAGGATAAAGGAATAGCTTGCATTGTAGTTTTGATGGTTCCAACTAAACTGAGCCTACGTGTATTTGCTTTTCTACCGAGGCTAACACCTTTACCTTCGCGCGTTGGGCCTGCCCTAAGAAAGGCCTTAAAGGGTGTTGTGGACCTAAATATATTTGGCCACGTAGGCTGTCTATGTGGCAGTACAGTCAACAAACCAGTTTGAAAACCGCTCATTTGGTGTAAAAGGTGTGTTATGATATGGTTTTGCAAAATAAAGAGGTTAAATGGACCATTTAATACATTAGGGGGTTATTTGGGAAAAAATTGAGTACGCATGGTGCGTACCACGCGTGAGATGCGCGCCCCGGTGCATCACCGCCCGTGCGGCATCGGATGGTCCGCCCCCTACGTCTTCGGACGGTTCGCCCCCATGCGTCGAGGCTCCCGGTACGCAGCTCGGCTCACCCGCCCTGCGCGATGCGCCCTCCGCTGGTACGTGGCTCGGATCGCTCGACCCCGCCTTCCCTCTGCACCAGACCGCCTTCCCTCTGCACCAGGCCGAATCGTCTTCCCGAACCCTAATCCCGCGCTACTGCACACGGCCGACGTTACTGCACCGTACAGCTCGTCCTTGCCCGGCGACGCCGCGCCTTGGAGGGAGGCTTGGACCTACTAGGCTCTGTGGCCTCGATCCGTCGCCGTGGCACCTCGTCCTACCAAGCTCCTTCCCTGGTGCTTGGCGCAGGCGCGTCCCCAGCAGAATCTGTCCTCCGCGACGCCTCACCTCCTCAAGGTAGAAACTAGTTGCCCTCTGCTTGTTTGTCCATGTGTGTACCTGTTAGCTTGTATGAAATGGTGCCGAATCAGGTCCTGTGACACGGCGGACGGGAGTCTCGTTGATTCAACTATGGAAGAAGAGCTGCCTGCCGTGGACGGGGCAAAAGGCGGCATGGCAGCGACGTCCCTGTTGGATAGCGAGGAAGCTATTTCGTTGCCGTCAGTCCTCAGGTAACTGATGCGGCTGCTCATCGTCATGATCCCCGTTCATGTGTTGGTCATCAATCCATGTTTCGTCATGATGCGGCCTGGCGCAGAGGGAAGGCAGATTCGAGCGAGCCAAGCCGCGTACCAACGGAGGGCGCGCGGGGCGGGCGAGCTGAGCCGCGTACCGGGAGCTTGACGCGCGGGGGCGGACCCGTCCGATGCCGCACGGGTGGCGATGCGCGGGGCGCGCACCCATGCACGGTACGCACCGCGCGTACTCAATTTTTTCGGTTATTTGGACCTCGCCTATACGTGAAGGTAGTAAATTGGACTTTCCTATATCATATGCACGTCACTCTCTCTAAAATTGACATCTGGAAAAAAATACAAGTGTGATAAAATAAAACAATGCATAGTACGTTGATGTTGTTTGGTACGCAGAGTAAATTAATTGTTAGATGTGTTGTATCTACGACAATGAGCTCAAGGTATGTGTACAATTTTCTAGTTTTGGCTATATATTGAGTTTAAGTTGTATCTCTATGAAGATACAGTTTTTTCTCTCCATTGTTTTCACTCTATATACCATGTCAAAAATATATATATGACATTTATTTAATGTGGTAGCCCCAAAGACCTCAAGTCTTTGAAGGAGCAATAAGGAATCATCCAAGACGCAGTTGTCTAAAACGGGTTCCACCCACCCAAATGGAATGGATGCTATCTACAAAAATCCGCAACATCGTCATCCTCAGTCTGCCCAAGGCCATCTTAATGTGCCGCCTTTTGTTTGTGATCATGGCCATCTTCTGTTTGTGATCCCGGCCTGGGAGACGTGCACCCGCGTCCGCGTTGGAACCGAGTGAGCAGGCGTCGTCGTCGGCAATCGGGGATGGATAGGTCGGAGCTAGCTAGTGATCGAGCAGACATGGACATGCGCAATCGATTGGGACGACTCCAACCAGTTGACTGGCCGCTGGCATGTGGGCCCAGAGCTCGCTGTCGGTACTGTGCTGTGGGCCTGGGCCACTCGCAAGCAATAGACTTGTGGTCTCCATTGCCGACGTGGTTTACTCGAACACCTTGCACTGTTGGACGATGAACACTGGCTGGCCTCTCACCGGCCCCCATCTTCTTCCCCTTTTCCAATGGAGACGCCGACGGTTTTTCTGAGAGAGACCATTCCACTCACCAGCAACTAGGGACAAAAATGCACTTCACAATGGAAGCGAGGCTCTCAATCCGGCATGGATGCGATGTGTCACACCCGGTTTTAAAGGCAAAACCAGGTGTTGGATAGGGTGCGTTCGTTTCGTTTCTGGATGATTCCGTGCATCGTTTCGTTTCCGACCCGAATCGGTGCATTATATGCAACCCCGGCATGGTTTTCGGTGCAGTAACGAAACTGACCCAAACGAACCAAAACATCACTATTGGGTCCAAAAAAGTGGATAGGGTGCGTTCGTTTCGTTTCTGGATGATTCCGTGCATCGTTTCGTTTCCGACCCGAATCGGTGCATTATATGCAACCCCGGCATGGTTTTCGGTGCAGTAACGAAACTGACCCAAACGAACCAAAACATCACTATTGGGTCCAAAAAAGTGGATAGGGTGCGTTCGTTTCGTTTCTGGATGATTCCGTGCATCGTTTCGTTTCCGACCCGAATCGGTGCATTATATGCAACCCCGGCATGGTTTTCGGTGCAGTAACGAAACTGACCCAAACGAACCAAAACATCACTATTGGGTCCAAAAAAGTGGATAGGGTGCGTTCGTTTCGTTTCTGGATGATTCCGTGCATCGTTTCGTTTCCGACCCGAATCGGTGCATTATATGCAACCCCGGCATGGTTTTCGGTGCAGTAACGAAACTGACCCAAACGAACCAAAACATCACTATTGGGTCCAAAAAAGTGGATAGGGTGCGTTCGTTTCGTTTCTGGATGATTCCGTGCATCGTTTCGTTTCCGACCCGAATCGGTGCATTATATGCAACCCCGGCATGGTTTTCGGTGCAGTAACGAAACTGACCCAAACGAACCAAAACATCACTATTGGGTCCAAAAAAGTGGATAGGGTGCGTTCGTTTCGTTTCTGGATGATTCCGTGCATCGTTTCGTTTCCGACCCGAATCGGTGCATTATATGCAACCCCGGCATGGTTTTCGGTGCAGTAACGAAACTGACCCAAACGAACCAAAACATCACTATTGGGTCCAAAAAAGTGGATAGGGTGCGTTCGTTTCGTTTCTGGATGATTCCGTGCATCGTTTCGTTTCCGACCCGAATCGGTGCATTATATGCAACCCCGGCATGGTTTTCGGTGCAGTAACGAAACTGACCCAAACGAACCAAAACATCACTATTGGGTCCAAAAAAGTGGATAGGGTGCGTTCGTTTCGTTTCTGGATGATTCCGTGCATCGTTTCGTTTCCGACCCGAATCGGTGCATTATATGCAACCCCGGCATGGTTTTCGGTGCAGTAACGAAACTGACCCAAACGAACCAAAACATCACTATTGGGTCCAAAAAAGTGGATAGGGTGCGTTCGTTTCGTTTCTGGATGATTCCGTGCATCGTTTCGTTTCCGACCCGAATCGGTGCATTAAATGCAACCCCGGCATGGTTTTCGGTGCAGTAACGAAACTGACCCAAACGAACCAAAACATCACTATTGGGTCCAAAAAAGTGGATAGGGTGCATTCATTTCGTTTCTGGACGATAACGTGCATCGTTTCGTTTCCGACCCGAATCGGTGCATTAAATGCATCCTCGGCATGGTTTTCGTTGCAGTAACGAAACTGACCCAAACGAACTAAAACATCACTATTGGTCCAAAAATAGTGGATAGGGTGCGTTCATTTCGTTTCTGGACGATAACGTGCATCGTTTCGTTTCCGACCCGAATCGGTGCATTAAATGCAACCCCGGCATGGTTTTCGGTGCAGTAACGAAACTGACCCAAACGAACCAAAACATCACTATTGGGTCCAAAAAAGTG
>OAMR01000004.1:2348900-2364058 GCA_900205405.1 Echinochloa crus-galli | reverse complement strand
TCCCTCTGAACACATGGTGATGCTGATCGCTTCATGTTGCTTGAAGCCAGAGATAACAACGCTGCCACCATCAATAACTATGACGGCCATAAGGGCGTCTCCAATGTATAGGAACACCCTAAGTTCTATATTTAGGCCCCATAATGATTTGACATCTACTAATATATTGCTACCAATATATAAAACTAGGGGTGGATCTATAAATGGACCCACAACTCTCTTTCTTCTCTTTCTCTCTCTCATTTACAGTATATTTATCTCGTTTTCTATTCTATAGAAGTTGTATACATGGAAGCTAATGCTTCATAGGACCTACCAAACAATGTATAGGACCAGGTTCTATAATAGAGAAAAAAACATAGGACCATCATAGGACCTGCCATTGGAGAAGCCCGGGATCGGCGTCCAGTCGGGTTGCGAGGATAGGATCACCTTAACGTGCGCCTTTCAGATGCAAGATTGATCATAGACGCTAACACTGTCAATCGCTCGACGCACAGCAGGGGTCAGCTTTGGGAGAGGGAGCGTCTGACCGAAGAGAGGGTTCATCAGGGAGCGGTGGCCATCGTCATGCACGAGGAAAGCCAGGTTATCGACGGTGAGGTAGCGGAACAATCCCTCGCGGCGGATGGGCGCGCAGCGGACGGAAGCGCCGTGGAGGTCGACGAGGGTTCCGTCGCGGAGGGCAAGCCATGAGAGCGGAGGGGGTAGCGGCTTGTGCCGCTGGGGCTGGGCGCCCGCGCCCCAGGGGCGGCAAATGGCGCGGAGGTGGACGCGGTCGGCGAGAGCGAGCTGGCGGTGGAGGTCGTGGCCCAGGAGGTACAGTGGGAGCTCCTCCCACGATGACGGCTGCGCCGCCGCCATCTCCATCTGATTGCCCATACATCGCACCAACAACGAAATCCTCAGAATGTAACTCGAGGAATTTGTACTTGAGGTGCCGAGGACGTTTGTGCTGGAATACAGTGGAGGAATTTATTGAGATCAACTCTACTGGAATATTTACTATGTACATACATGTTTGACCCGGGGTACAGCACAACGGAAGAACTGGGTTTGTTTTGTAGGATCGGCTCTACAGGCTGTTAACCCACATGATCATATTGGAATTAATCTCATATAAACAATTGGTCATGGCACATGACTCACACATGTGTGTTAGGGACTAATATATTTTAGACTCATAAAACTGACATGTCTGATCGTGGTTGGTGACATAGTTCAGGAGTCACACGGATTTTCCGGAACACAGGTGGAATAATTTTAGCGCCTAGAAGTGGAGTCTATAAATAGGTCCCTACCCTCTGGCCTCATTATGCATTGTGAGCGGCACCACGGAAAAGACAGAGGAATAGAGGGTAGACTGTATAGCCCACAAATCCCTTCAGCGGGCGTATCACATTTTATCACAGCCAGAATGCAACAGGACCGTCGAATGCCTGAGTGATTCCTTCAGGCACCTTGTAGCTTTGCATCAGACGAGTATGATCAGTCGTCAGGTCCCCATTGTTGTCATAGCCAAGACAGAACGTTGTCAAGCATGATAGCAAACAAGTTAATCCACCGCATGATACGACTTGTTTGTGACCACGCCACTAATCAGATTAGATTAATCCACCGCATGATACAATCTAATCATGAAAAGCTAAAAGCACTCAATGTTTAGTTACGAACCCACAACACAGTCACGAATTTACATTAAAACAAGAATGCATAGGCCGAAAGCAGCACCCGTCAAGCATGATAACAAACAAATTAATCCATCGCATGATACGACTTGTTTGTGACCACGCCACTAATCAGATTAGATCAATCCACCGCATGATACAATCTAATCATGAAAAGCTAAAAGCACTCAATGTTTAGTTACGAACCCACAACACAGTCACGAATTTACATTGAAAACAAGAATGCATAGGCCGAAAGCAGCACCCGTCAAGCATGATAACAAACAAATTAATCCATCGCATGATACGACTTGTTTGTGACCACGCCACTAATCAGATTAGATCAATCCACCGCATGATACAATCTAATCATGAAAAGCTAAAAGCACTCAATGTTTAGTTACGAACCCACAACACAGTCACGAATTTACATTGAAAACAAGAATGCATAGGCCGAAAGCAGCACCCGTCAAGCATGATAGCAAACAAGTTAATCCACCGCATGATACGACTTGTTTGTGACCACGCCACTAATCAGATTAGATCAATCCACCGCATGATACAATCTAATCATGAAAAGCTAAAAGCACTCAATGTTTAGTTACGAACCCACAACACAGTCACGAATTTACATTGAAAACAAGAATGCATAGGCCGAAAGCAGCACCCGTCAAGCATGATAGCAAACAAGTTAATCCACCGCATGATACGACTTGTTTGTGACCACGCCACTAATCAGATTAGATCAATCCACCGCATGATACAATCTAATCATGAAAAGCTAAAAGCACTCAATGTTTAGTTACGAACCCACAACACAGTCACGAATTTACATTGAAAACAAGAATGCATAGGCCGAAAGCAGCACCCGTCAAGCATGATAGCAAACAAGTTAATCCACCGCATGATACGACTTGTTTGTGACCACGCCACTAATCAGATTAGATCAATCCACCGCATGATACAATCTAATCATGAAAAGCTAAAAGCACTCAATGTTTAGTTACGAACCCACAACACAGTCACGAATTTACATTGAAAACAAGAATGCATAGGCCGAAAGCAGCACCCGTCAAGCATGATAGCAAACAAGTTAATCCACCGCATGATACGACTTGTTTGTGACCACGCCACTAATCAGATTAGATCAATCCACCGCATGATACAATCTAATCATGAAAAGCTAAAAGCACTCAATGTTTAGTTACGAACCCACAACACAGTCACGAATTTACATTGAAAACAAGAATGCATAGGCCGAAAGCAGCACCCGTCAAGCATGATAGCAAACAAGTTAATCCACCGCATGATACGACTTGTTTGAAACCGCACCACTAATCAGATTAGATCAATCCACCGCATGATACAATCTAATCATGAAAAGCTAAAAGCACTCAATGTTTAGTTACGAACCCACAACACAGTCACGAATTTACATTGAAAACAAGAATGCATAGGCCGAAAGCAGCACCCGTCAAGCATGATAGCAAACAAGTTAATCCACCGCATGATACGACTTGTTTGTGACCACGCCACTAATCAGATTAGATCAATCCACCGCATGATACAATCTAATCATGAAAAGCTAAAAGCACTCAATGTTTAGTTACGAACCCACAACACAGTCACGAATTTACATTGAAAACAAGAATGCATAGGCCGAAAGCAGCACCCGTCAAGCATGATAGCAAACAAGTTAATCCACCGCATGATACGACTTGTTTGTGACCACGCCACTAATCAGATTAGATCAATCCACCGCATGATACAATCTAATCATGAAAAGCTAAAAGCACTCAATGTTTAGTTACGAACCCACAACACAGTCACGAATTTACATTGAAAACAAGAATGCATAGGCCGAAAGCAGCACCCGTCAAGCATGATAGCAAACAAGTTAATCCACCGCATGATACGACTTGTTTGTGACCACGCCACTAATCAGATTAGATCAATCCACCGCATGATACAATCTAATCATGAAAAGCTAAAAGCACTCAATGTTTAGTTACGAACCCACAACACAGTCACGAATTTACATTGAAAACAAGAATGCATAGGCCGAAAGCAGCACCCGTCAAGCATGATAGCAAACAAGTTAATCCACCGCATGATACGACTTGTTTGTGACCACGCCACTAATCAGATTAGATCAATCCACCGCATGATACAATCTAATCGTGAAAGGCTAAAAGCATTCATTGTCCAATGCAAACCCACGAACACACGTTCACTCGTGAGAGCACTACCGAATGCGGCTATTTAGCCGAATCGGGGTCCATGGCGAAGGAACAAGCCTAATCGGTAAAGATAAATCTATCAGATCGAATCGAATTCTAATCCACCGGATGATTAGCTCTAAGACGACCCAAAAACCTGCATCTACCGCATGATACCCGGTTCTGTCAAGATCTACACGATGCCGACAAGCTTGAACCCGCGACACGTGGCAACCTAGACTGTTTCGGATTCGGCTATATGGACGCCGCGGTTCTTTCATCGTTTTGCGGTCTAGAACCGAACCCGACCAGTCTAGATTGGGCAAAGGTGTGTTGCATGAATTAAGCACATAGTAAAAAAGGAGCAACACGGGGTAACTTAATGAATCTGTTAGATCTTGCCGAAATCTAACAGAGCCGATAACTTGGTCCATACTAGATCTTAGCCCACCGCATGGCTCATGACCTAACAGAGGAACCTTCTTGAAACCACAACTTAAATCCACCGGATGATACTAAGCATGGTAACAAGACTACTTGCATCAAAGCTTAAATCCACCGCATGATACTAAGCATGATACAAGGTTGCCGGTACTTACGGAGGTCGACGGATCGATGACTCCTCTCGAAGAACTCGACGACTCGACTAAAGGACTCGATGTTGGCACGGGGCCGGTTTGTTGTATGATTGATTCGATTGTCTTTTACAGCTGCCATGGGTTTATATTTATACCCAGGTCTTGATACAACTCCTAGTCGGACACGACTACAACACTTGTTTCTAAAAATAAATGACGAATCTTCGTGCCCATATAGCTTTCCTTGTTCGAACCGGCCTTTTCCTTATGTTGATCCACGTCATCATGTCTTCCCGAATGCTACCACTCTTCGCCTGCGGAACAATGCCTCTGCCGAATGATGACGCATTCCCGACCGCAGAGTATCTCTGCCGAATATTTCAGCCGAATGGCGACGCGTTCCCGACCGCAGAGCATCTTTGCCGAATGCTTCAGAAAAAACCCTTTTAGCCGAATGGCATCCTTCTACCAAATCCGGCCCACATGTCAGCCTCTTCCTGGTGCCAATTTTTGGTGTCAACACATGCCCCTTCAATTTCGGGATAAGAGGTAACTTTTATCTCGGAATTGACCAAAAGCACTTAACATTTCCAAGTTGGTTCTGCTCGGCACCCGCTTTTCCTTCCGAATCTTCAGAGCTCTCATCCGGATCCGAACCCTAAGTCATCGTCTTCCAAGATCCAACCTTCAAATGGCGGACCAAGATCTTGCTCTCCAGGTAAACTTCAATCCCCTCAAGCATGTTCGGCACTCTTCTTTCGATTTGCATTTTAAATTTCTTCTCATCCCCTTTGATAGGCCCTAGCTGCCGAAATCCTCATCCCTGTTGAGGAAAAATCTCCATCCTATTTCCTCGGTCCCGTAGGAGATTCAGATCCTTCTGAAATCATTGCGGCCGAATCTCAGCGGATTCCTTTTAAGATTTCACTGACAAAACCTCAGGAGTGGCAAGATGCCTTCAAGAACTGGCCTTTGCCCCCAATCGCCGGATGGAGAAACTGGTACAAAAGGATCTCTGACGATAAAAGTCCCCAGACACAGAATTGGGACAGCCTTCGTATTTCTCATTGCTTGGAGCTATCTCTAGCTGAAACACCAAAGAATGAGAACCTTCTGATCGCAGCTTGCCACTTCTGGTCCAATGGTGCAAATGCTTTTCTCTTCGGCCATGGCCCAATGTCCCCTACCTTAGCCGATGTCTACATGATGACCGGCCTGAATGTTACAGGAACTGTGCATCCATATGACCATAAAGGTTCCTCCAAGCAGACAGGAGTAAGAACAGGGGTTGGATACAAGAGATATATCCAGAATCATATGTCTGATGGTCCTCTGACTGATGTCGAATACAGAGCTTTCCTGAACATGTGGCTATGCAGATCAGTTTTTTGTGGCAAAGCCAATGAGCCAACCTTGAATCACATTGTGATGGCTGAAGAGCTGGCTGCTGGAAAAGTCATCCCACTTGGGAAATACCTCCTGGGAAGCGTTTACCATATGCTCAACCAAACCACCCACCTGATGCACACTAGCAAGAAGATCCCCTGTGTCAATGGTCCCTGGTGGTTCGTCCAGATGTGGCTGCAATTATATATGCACCAAATCGTTGCTATTGATCTCAACAGCCGAGACTTCCCTTCAATCAATTATAAAGAAGGAGAAACCCGAAGAACCAAAGGTTGTCAAACTTATGGAGAAGCTGCCTCCACTGTATCCATCAACAAGACCATCGGTGAACTATTTGAGCTCTTCTTCAGGGGTTTTGCCAATCCTCTTTGGTTCCCTTATTTGGACAATGACAACCTTACTCTCCCTTGCGAATTCAGCTTTGAGACTGGATGCACTGATGTACAATCTGTAGCAATTTTTAATGCCTTCATCCAGCCCTGCATCCTGCCAGCCGAATTCTGTGGAGGGAGGCTAGTCCAAAGCACTTATGAATATTATCAGCCAAACATGATGGCTAGACAGTTGGGATGTGGCCAAGTGCCCCCTAGGCTATTTCTCCATGAATTCCTCCGGCCCAGGGAGATAGTCAAGGATTTCACAGAAACAAGAAGGATTTTCAACTATAAATGCTGTGGAACTATTTATGCACCTGATCCTTTTGTGCCAATAATATCTGCTCATCCTTCCTTCACTCTCTGGTGGCAAGAATTCCATGATCATATCTTCAACATGCCAATCCATCCTTTCTGCCTTGAATTAATGTCTGATTATCAGCCAACTGCAGAGGTAACATGCTTATTCCTTTGTCTCTCTTAACAATATTAGCCCCAATCAATTCTGACTCTATTATTTTGCAGGACATAACACCTGCTCCTCTTGCCAGGGTAATTTTATACAAAACTGCAGGCCCAATCTCTGCTTTGGGGCACCAATCCCCTACCTTGGCTCAGCTGATGGCTAGACAAGCTTCTTCAGATCCAATACTCACTAGACCATCATCTGTCAAGAGGAAAACCCTCCTTATAGCTGCTCCCTCGGTTGTAAAGAAGAAAAGAACAAGTAGCAAAACCAAGGTCAGAGTCCTTTTTCTTTGACTATAATGCTTTTGGTGTTTTGCTCAGCTTTGTTTCTTTTTGATTTCAGTCCAAAGAACAACAGCCAGCAATCAGTACAGGTCCTGCCGATGCTCCAATGATTGGTAAAATTTCCTCACATTTTTGTCTTTAAAGTTCCTTGCCTCTGCCGAATGATGACGCATTCCCGACCGCAGAGTATCTCTGCCGAATATTTCAGCCGAATGGCGACGCGTTCCCGACCGCAGAGCATCTTTGCCGAATGCTTCAGAAAAAACCCTTTTAGCCGAATGGCATCCTTCTACCAAATCCGGCCCACATGTCAGCCTCTTCCTGGTGCCAATTTTTGGTGTCAACAACCAGTGTTGTGTACATATATATATACAAGTCCAAAGGGTGCCAATGAAAAGGCATGTCCCTTAGGGGTATAAGGGGTGCCATTGAAAGAGCATGTCCCTTAGGTTATGTTAATCCTAATTATCCTAATTGATCACTAACTAAATAATCTTAACACTCCCCCTTGATCAATTGGTTCTGTAAAAGTCTTCGCTGTTCAACAATTTTAATCTTGAATCTTTGGAAAAAAAAACCTGTTAGGAAGAAAACCAAAGTATATATATCAGGCAGAACTTCTTCAAAACCCATTGGGAAAAATAAGAAGTAACACCATGATATATGTGTAATTTCAATGTTAATAGACCCTTTAAGTATTCTTAAAGACATAGTCTAAAAACAATTTGATCAAAATCAATATGTCAAAACCTCTATGAGGAAAAATGGATAATGTGACATTTTGATCAACTGCTACTTGTATACATAGACTGTTGTGTGGGAAAAACTCCTCTAAACCTTGTAGGAAAAATACAAGGAGAAACCATGTTGTATACAATGGATGACCATTAAATGGATAAAACTCCAAAACCCAGTGGGAAAAACTTGAGGAGAAATGTATATATGTCATGGGAAAAACTTCTTAAAACCCCAGAGGGAAAAATATAGGAGAAAATATTTTTGACATATATTGATTGCTTGTTAATGCATATTGCCTCATTAAAAACCTATGTATAAAAAAAACTTGGTAGGAAAAGAGTGCAATATTTATAATCAGAAGATTGTGTATAGGTTATATCAGAGAATTTACTCCCCCTGATGCTTGCAAATCTTTGAACCGTCTCATACCTATTCCAAAAACATATTTCTGGAACAATGATGTAGGTAGGGACTTTGTGAATAAATCTCTAAGATTATCACATGACTAGGTTTGCAAGATTTAACCTATATTCGTGCAATACAAGCAGAATTATCTTTATAGATAATTGTTGGTTTCATGATCGAACCAATAGCACATAACTGTTATATGTGATCAATCACTCTACGAAGTCAAACACATTCATGTGATGCTTCATATAATGCGATTATTTCAGAGTGATTTGTGAAAGTGGCTACTGGAGTCTGTATTGATGACTTCATGATATAGTCGTTCTGTCATGTAAGAATACAAAACTTGTCTGTGATCTGGCATGATGAGGATTAGATAAATAGCCAGTATCGATATATCTAGTTAAAGACCTATCTTGGTTAAATCTGTAGATTAAGCCAAGATCTATTGTGCCTTAGAGATATCGGAAGATATCCTTAACTCCATCTTAAGATGGTTGCGTGCTTCATCTATATCTTGTGTATTTCCAATGATATTGAGATAATCAACTTACACAGATATAATATAAATCCAGTCGAGGATTTTTGATGAAAAACACATGTGCAATCATCGTTATTGGAATAACCCTTCTATAGAAGGAATTCCCTTAGTCGGTTGTACCATATTCTTTTTGACTGCTTCAAGCCATATAATGACTTCTGAAGCTTTACACATTACATGTTGCATGAATGATTCTTGTTCGGAATATCAAGCCTTTCAGGAACTTTCATATAGACACCCGAGTCAAGTGACTCATAAAGATATGTAGTCACAACATCCATGAGAAGCATGAGGCGCCTTTATGTTCTGCCAATGATATTAAATATCGGAATGTTATACCACTTATAACTTGTGAGTAAGTTTCATCAAATCAATGATGATAGGTCTCTGCGTGAACCCTTGTGCTACAAGCCTCACTTTATATCTTCACCACCTCGTTTAGATCCCACAGGAAAATATTTCGAGGAGTAGGTATCGCTGTGGCGAATACCTCTCGATTAAAGCTAGTGTAATTCTACCTCGATTGCTTCCTTTCTTTTGATTTGGGAGATTTGAGTAAGAGTTGCTACTCTTCCTGGTACTCTTAACAGTAGGATTAGTGAAACCTTTCTAGTCAGTAAATGCTCCTGGCAGATTATTTGCAATACTTTGCAAATGTATAATCCTTTGAACATAATGTTCAGATTACATAGTACGTGGATTCTAGGACCGAATACCGAATGCATTCCAATTTATTTCCTGGCATTATGTATGGTACATATTGTCTACCCCTAATGCCAGGAAATGGTCCGCATTATCTCAGTGTACCGGGCAGTATCTATGTCTTTGGGGACCAAGCAGATAGTTACTACCATCCGCTCATATGCAGCAAGTTAAGTGAAATCTTTATTGACTATATGAGCCATTTTCCAACATGAGAGATCATGTATATAATTAATTTAATGTAAATTAAGTTGTATTGTATGCATGCCAAATATTGAATGTAAGATGTTTCTTACAGTAAAAATTAAGGTAAAAGACAATACGCAGTCTAGCTACTTAAAATACGTGACTTGATAGTCATATGTCCGTTTATATGAATTTTAGATATACACGATGAAGGTAGTCATCAAAAGATGTAGACCTCGCAGTGATGAGCAAATAAATTGCTGCCTAAAAGCCTGAATCTCAGGGCAAATAAGTTCAAAAGAACTTATCGCAGCCAGTGCCTATGGCGTATCACCTTGTGTTGTTCTAAAAATCATATTTAATATTCCTTAATTTGAATTTTGCATGATTTTACTCGTTGAGTTAATGCCAAAAAGTATAAATAAATAAAATAATGGCATAGGAAAATATTGTTCAAATATTAGACTGCTGAAAAAAAGGAAAAACAATAAAGATAAATGGGTCCGTCACTGGCCCGTAGGCGCGGCCCAGCGTGTGAAACGCTCGGGCTCGGCCTGCCGCGTCTGGCCGGCCTGCTGTGCAGCCTGCTGCGTGGCCCGTCAGGGGAGGTGGGGTTTGCGGCCCAGTGGTGGGAGAGGGGTTAATCGGCAGCCGGCCCATGAAAACGGCCTGGCCGGCGGCCCGTCGCCGCACCCCGGTATGAAGGGGCGGGGCGGATCCCTAACCGCCCCAATCCATTCGACGCTGCCGCCGCCGCTGGTGCGTCCGCTCGGCCGCCACCTCTTCGCGATGCGCCACCGCCTGCAGGCGGTTGCCTACCACCGGCGTCACTGCTTCCTTGCGGGTGGGCGTGCGGGCGTGCTTGCGCGCAGGCGCAGCCGCCGCCGTGCGGACGGGGCGTGCACGGGTGCTACCACCGGCGCCTGGACCGAAGCACGAACGGACGAGCCCTCGCCACCGCAGAAGAGGGCCGGCGCGTCTGCAGCCTCGCAGGCTGTAACACCCAAAATAGCCCATTTAAATTTTTTAGTAATTAATTGGCTTTTATTTTAATTGTTCATACTAATATAGGTTAAATGAATTATTTTATGAATACTAAAAACAAATATAAGTTATAGAAACATTTTTGTTGCATTCATGCTGCTGCATTGTGTTTAGGATTGTTGGCAAATTAAATTGGAATTTAAATTCTGTTTAAATTCGAATTTAATTTGCATTTGTTTGAGCCCTACAAAAGTTAATTCAAGCCGAGTTCACTTTTGCCCCCTCAACTCTTTTCCCGGGACGTAGCCTATGGGGTTAGGAATTGAACTGTTTTTTGTGGTGATCAAATGTGATGCAGAGTAGTAGGAAGCCACGCCGATGTGTGCAGTTTCAGGTTGTAATTGCTCTGAACTTAATAGTGTCCCCGGTAAACCAGCTAGAGTTGCAGTAGTGCTTGTTCTGCATATGGTGTGTAATGATCAATAAAATATCTGTATTAGTTTCCTTGTTCTCATTTGAGATCCAATTTAAACTCTTTATTTTTAAAAAATTCCCCGATGATTGAACAGCTTTTCTTGGGTAGAATTTCTAAAAGAGAGGCTCAAAGCTCTTGATTTCAAGCAGACGGAAATCATTAAGTGTATTTTCTTTACGAGATCGTGTATTCGTATTCTTTACGAAATCATACTCGCTGCTTGTAAGTGGCACAAAAACATGTCATGTCGAGCAGGACAATTTGGCATGTTGTTCTCAAAAGACTCAATTTTCTGCTTTTTTTTGGCCTGTACAACAGGTTACTATACTTTTTCCTCAAACCTGTTTCCTTTTCTTTTTCATCTTTACGTGCTAATTTTCTCTTTAAACATTATCTAACCGAGCTGACGCAGCAAGCGTTGAGAAATTGCAACCTCGTTCTCGATAGGCTGATGAGTGATGAGTGATGACACTGCTCCGCTGCAATGGCCCCTGCTTCACGGCGGCAGGGCAAGCATCCGACCAGAGGCATCAGTGGTTCAGATATCGGGTCTCTAGCGTGGTGTCATGTGTCCTTGGTTCTCTACTTCTCACAGGGCACCTTCGTTCTCGTCCAATTTCGATCCCGTCAAATTATCACTAGGGATGTCAAGTGGACTTGGGATCATTGCTTCTTATTATTAAAACGTCCCTAGAAATCTAGTCGTAATATAAGTATTTTTTGATTTTCATGTATGACGTTTGACCATCCGTCATATTTAGAAATTTTATGAATATATTATTTATTTTACTATGATTTGGTTTATCACTAGTATACTTCAAGTGACTTATTTATTTTATATTTTATAAAATTTTTTGAATAAGATGGATGGTGATGTCTGAAAGTCAACAAATGCTTATATTGTGAAACGGATGAAGTAGATCACACCAGGTAGAAGATCACAATACACAAGCACCGAATTTTTTTTTGAATTAATATTATTTTAATTCGAAATTACAAATTAATTCCTCTGATTTGCGGAATTACAGAAATGTAGTACTATCGTCTGTTGGGTAGGACGAAAATAGAGATTTCGTCTACCCAGCAGACGAAATTACTAATTTTGTCTATCCATCGGACGAAAATATGTTTTTCGTCTATTCAGCAAACGAAATTTCTCAAATTTTCAATTAAAAATAGATTTTGTCTACCCGGTAGACGAAATCTCCCAAATTTTCAATTAAAAATAGATTTCGTATTAGTTTCGTCTATTCGCTGGACGAAAATAGATTTCGTCTACTGAGTAGACGAATTTAGGTCCCTAGATTAAAAAATATAAAATATGCAATAAACATTGAAGTACTGTATATCGATGAATTGGCATATTTGTACTCACCACCCTAATGCATCCATTTGTAAGTTCTACAACTTATTATACACAATTTGCTCTTAAATTCCTTATAATATTTTTTATACACTTCAAAACGTATTATACATTATTATATAACCGTAAATTATAATATTTCCGACTAACTAATATTTCGCGTGCAGGAGGGCGCGTGGTCCAGGATGTCGGTCCTTGGCAACATCCTGCAGCAGGAGCACCTCTGGAAGTTCGACCTGTAACACCCAAAATAGCTCACATTTAAATTTTTTAGTAATTAATTGATTTAATGCTTTCATATTTTATAAAGGTTAAATGAATTATTTTAAAAATTAAAAACAAATATAAGTTATAGAAACATTTATTGTTGCATTCATGCTGCTGCATTTATTTTTGTATTGCTTGTGGCTCAAACGAGAATTTAAATTTATTTAAATTCAAATTTGAATCACTTTGTTTGGAGCCCTAGAAAAATTGTTCAGCCCATAGTTCGTTTTTGCTCCCTGGTCTTATTTCCGAAGTCCACTGTGCACCCCTCAACTATTCCTCATGGTCCAGCTTCCTTTTTCCGGCCCGGGCCCGCACGTCAGCGCTATCCTCTCCCCCTTTCCTTTCCCTCCTCTGCCGCCCGCGCCGCCCGTAACCGCCGCCGCTGATCCCGCGCGCCGCCGCCCACGCCCGCACGCCAAGGCCCGCGCGCCTTCTATATACAGCCGCGCCCCTCCCCGATCCCATCTCGTCCAGGTTCCAACCCTAGCGCCGCCTCCTTCCCCCACACAGCGCCGCCGCCCCGAGCTCGCAGCGCCGCCGTCGCCGCCAACCCGCTGCTCCGGTACTCCTCCGCCCCGGCCGACCCTCCGTGCCTCTTCGCGTGAAGGTAACGACCCTCCCAAGCCCTTTCCCGCGTGCTTTTGCACATCAGAACCCCGCCGCCCATGCACACCGGAGCTTCGCTCCGCCAGTCGCCGTCGTGCACCGCCCCACAGCCTTTCCCCCTCGACTTGAGCCACCCTGGTGAGCTCGTCGTGCGCTCCTGAGCTCGTAGGGCTAAGCGCCGCAGAAAATGGAGCTCCCTAGCTCCGGGAAGCCTCTGCTCCGGCGAGCTCCATCGCCCGCAGTGGCGGCGGCGCCGCGCCCCTGATCCCCGTCGGCGACCCCAAACCCCCTAGCCAATCCCAGCCGCTGGATCGTGATCCAACGACTCTCAGCGCCCGAGCCCTCGAGTCAAACCAGAGGCGTAACGGTCAGCCGGGCAATTTTGCTAAAGAGCCCTCCTGTTTTCCCAAAATCAACTCGCGCTCCAGCTCGGTTCAAAAGTATTTACGATTAGGTCCTGTTTCTTACGAAAAACCCCCTGAGTTTTTAAGTATTAGAACCCGCGCTCCAGCCCCTGCTCTTTTACGCGTTAGACCTTCGGTTTTTAAGCATAATTATGTATAGGTCCCTGGTTTCTTTAAATTAAGCCCCTGGAAGCTTTTTAAAATTGCCAGCAGGTCCCTAGAACTTAAAAAAGCCTTATGTTTTTCGTTTTAGCTCCGATTAGTGTGATTTTTGCACTCATGTGTTCGTAGAGAAGCGTAGAATATTTCTAAAACCTTTTTATGTACTGTTTCTACTGTTTGGTGTATTGTTCTAATAGAATATTATTTGTTTGCATGTAGTGGTATGCGTGTATGCTTGTATGGTGCTTCGTGTCCAGTCGGTGAGCCGTTAGCTTTGGAGTTCGAGCTCGGTGAGGACTTTCCAGAGCAGGACCCACAGTAGTAGCAGCAGCACTTCGAGGAAGGCAAGTTATAGCACGGACAATCCTTGCTATCTATACCCACTTGTTTACATACTTTTACTTTCATACGCATGTGTCTAAATTTGATGTCCTACTAAGGTTGTACCTAGTTTGTTTACCCCTATCCTTTGATTACCTTGGGTTTATGCATATGGGTAGATTTTGCTATGCGCAGCTACTGTCACCATTATTTAACTGTAAATTTTGACTTAATGGTTCACTGCAACATTAATGATAAAACTTGCTTTTTAGTAACTTGGTTTAGGGAGCTAGAGCATGTGCTGTGTGCTTTGCCCTAGTGTCTCTCCGTAAGGCCCGGTTCTTAAAGCGGCAACCTAGGAGCCTGTCGCCACCGCTAGAACTATTATAGCTCTGGTCTTGGTCAAGTAACTTGTACGGCTCTAGCTTGCAAGTTATAGCACGGACAATCCTTGCTACCTAAACACACCTCTTACATTATTTACTGCATACGCCTTGCTACCTAAAGGGTGATCCGTCGGCTAGGTCACGTTAGACCCAGTCCCGTGTTGGGAGTCCCTGCGATGGGGAACTCCACAC
The DNA here is from genome assembly GCA_900205405.1 of Echinochloa crus-galli. Classification (NCBI taxonomy): domain Eukaryota; kingdom Viridiplantae; phylum Streptophyta; class Magnoliopsida; order Poales; family Poaceae; genus Echinochloa; species Echinochloa crus-galli. The sequence continues at coordinate 2,349,322 of OAMR01000004.1, read as the reverse complement.
GTTGCGCATGGATGGGTGCGATGCCCGCGCTCTTGACGCCATCGACCCCCCCCCTATGGTGTGACTCCGTAGGCGTACGTCGATCTCGGTGCCTATGGTCTCACCGCCTTGTTAAACTAGCGGCTACTATCTTGTTAGGGTGTCTTGTGAAAAACCTCGTAGCGCCCCTATGCCGTCACACCTCGGAAGTGTTGATGTGCGTGGTTGGGCTCAAAGTTCCATGAACTTTTACGCGACTGGTGGGTAAAGGGCGAAACCTCTGCAGAGTGTAAAATCTATCATGATAGCCTTGCTCAAGGTCACGAGCGGCCTGGATCCTTTTTGATTAGAAAATGATGTTCATTTATGATATTTGCCACTCATACTTATTTAATTGGGTTACAACCAGGTTTCATTCACTTGTAGTAATTGTTAAATGTTAA
>OAMR01000004.1:2313010-2348869 GCA_900205405.1 Echinochloa crus-galli | reverse complement strand
TGAGAGTTATAGACTTCCGCTGTAATAAATATTATTGTTATACTCTGATGTAAACTATTTTATTTCGAGCATTTGTACTCTGTTTATCATATTTGTTTGCTATATGTGTTCTGTGGACTTCCTGGGCATACATATGGCCGCATTCAGGTTTTGTGAAAATCCGGGTGTGACACAGGCGCGGGCGTGCGATGTTGCCCTGGCCGGTCGGGCGTCGCACGGAAGCGCCGCTGCTGTTTCCCGGCGATGCTTACCGTCGCCGGATCTTCTCTCCCTCCTCTTGTCCGCGTCGGCTGAGGCCGTAGGTACGTCCAGGAAACAAGATCTGGTTGGGGTCGTGGAGGCCATCGGCTTCCAAAATTCCTGCATGTACAGCGATCCAAGAACAGAGTGATAGAAATGTAAAAATTGATTGGACTCAAGATTAAATTCATGTTCCTGTAGTGTCTTTTCTTCAGGTCTTTTCTTCAGGCTGAAAAAACTCGATCAGTTCTTGCTGTTCGGTCCAAGAGGATCAAGAACACTGAGCGACGTCCATGGCTTGTTCTTCTCTCCGCTGCAGTCGATGCAACGTTGTTGATCGAGATTGAGGCCGGTAGCCTCAATTTTCTTCTCTGGAGAACTCTGTCGTCGTGGTCGTGTCCAGCGTTCCTGTGACAGATGAGTTCTCTCCGTTCTCGCGCTCAATGGAGAGGCTACAGTGCTGATAACGTGTTAAACTTGAGAGGGAACAGAAGGAATGAATGATTCTATTACCGTTGAACTGTGTTGTGTGTGTATATATATATATATATAAGTCCAAAGAGTGCCAATAAAAAGGCATGTCCCTTAGGGGTATAAGGGGTGCCATTAAAAGGGCATGTCCCTTAGGTTATGTTAATCTTAATTATTCTAATTGATCACTGACTAAATAATCTTAACACTGCTAATGAACCCCTAGCAATGTAGTTTATTTGTGACGTTGCAAATTGAAAGATTTGAAAAAGGGGTGCGTCTAGGCATCACCTAGGTGATGCGTGCGCATCTGTAGCCCGAAGAGAAGAGCGGTAGGAGACAAAGCCAAAATAGAGAAACACATGGGTACATGTGGATGACATCACCTTTATGCAAAAAAGATTGATTAAAAACAGTAATTGCTGTTAAACCAAGCATCCAAATAAAATTACGACCGCACCAAAATACTTATTGCGATAAAATCTTCAAAACAAGATCTCACTTGACTATATTTAGATAATATTTTTATGAACATTTTTTTATCAAGCTAGGACATTTTTTGCTACTACGAACAAATAGTTGTTTTTTGCGAACAAAAAACTAAATATGACAAATAAATTATAGTATAGTGCAAAGAAAACGATCGGACATTTAATTTATGATGTATAATAGGAAATTGAAAATCACAAATAAATAAACCACGTTGTCGAACAATTTAATCCATAAAGAGAACAAATAATCTAACACAGTAAACAGGTTACTCTACAAAGTAAACAAAATAGCTCCGTAACACGAAGAATAAATGCATTTACATAGCGAATAAATTATTATTATAGAAAAACAAATATATACACATAGTGAACAAATTATTCTTATAGAATAACAAATATATACGCATGATGAACAAACGTATACACATGACGAACAAATTATTCTTATAGAAGAACAAATATATACACTTGATGAACAAATTACTCTTGTAGAAGAATAAATATATACACACGACGAACAAATGTATACACATGACGGACACATGTAATAAAATTAAATAATAGAAAAAATGAAAAATAAAAACAAATAAAAAGACAAAACAAATAAGTATACAAAATAAATGAGAAAAAATTATATAAAATGATACAAATGATATAAAAAAATAAATAATAAAACTAGAAAGTAAAAACCACTACCTGAGTCTTTATTGGGCTGCATGTACAGCTCTCTAGACCCAGATGGTTTAATGGGCTGGTTGCCGCTTAATGGGCCGAATGTAGGCCATTCAACCGCGCACAATCTGTTGCGCGTGATAGATAGTCATCCCGATAAAATAGGGTCTATGTATGTAAATTGGTTGGCTGCGGCAAACGTTACACGCTACTGGGTCCTTTTTTTCACGTTTGCTATTGGTCCAACTTTTTTCATCTCTCCGTGTCATCCATGGTTATAGTCTGGGCCCTTATATGGACTGGGCCATAGGATGTCGCACTTTTCTTCATGGCCCACATACGGCCCTGAGCCATAGGTACTGGCTCTCTCTCAGTCCACCATATATGGACCGGGCCTTGGGCCAAATTTTGGCCATGAACCAAAGGCCCGCATGCTTTGACCCCCTTCATGGTCCCTCTCACTTTTGCTGCTTCAGTTTCTTCTCCAACACACATGCAGGAGCAGAGTTCAGGGATTACGAATGAAGTGGCTGCCTGGTACAATAACCATTTAACGATCAGTAATATATTATATATATATATTCATCTTAATGAAAAGCAAGCAGTGTGGACTGTGGATATGTCAGCAAGGGATCAGCAGGAGATGCAGGTTATTGGCGCGGCGCCGCAGGGAAATCCAGTGGCCGGCCAACCGCCTAGGGACTTCCCAACTGTGCCTGCCTTTATGTTAGTTTAATTTACGCCACTCTTCCGTCTGTAATTTTTTTTTTCACAATAGTAACAAAGCTAACAGGTTTCTGCATATACCTACAGGTTTCTTGTTGTAGCATCTGCCGTGCAGGCTCTATATGGGCCATTCCAATGGCCCTTTTGGAGCTCTACGGATTGATTGCCAAATTTCCGTTAGCAAATCACTGGGCCGTATCAGCTCGCTTTGCCTTTGGAGATGCGGTAAGAAAGGATAGTGATTACATTTGCACATTATCTAAGTTCATATGTTTCTTTTGCATTTCCCTTTCCTGTACAATGTGTGTCTGTCATGACTGTCTTATTACCTAATGTAAATATATCATTTAGCCCTTTCCCAAAAAGCAACCACAAAGTTTACTATGCAAAAAGAAGATTCTCATCACATCAAAATGTCGACACATGCATGGAGTACTGAATGTAGATAAAATAAAAAACTAACTGCACAGTTTTGTTGTACTCTGCGAGACGAATATTTTGAGCCTAATTAATCAATTTTGGACAATTTTTCACACATACAAATAAAATACTATAGTGGCACAGTGATTACAAAGTGACCCTAAACTCTCAAATCTCCACCCTTATTTTGCATCTAAACAGGGCCTTAATCCGTTCTAATTCACACAGATCACGGCCGCGCTGACCTTCTGTGCGGCAAGCGCTTCCTTGGGCATGATCTTGGCCATTCGTATCGATATCGGTCGGGTGGTTCGACGACCGCGCGCAGGGAGTTGCTGGGCCATGGGCCGACTGGTTGGGTCCACGATAGTACAAAGGCACTGGCAGAAGTCATCTGGAAACCTTTTTTTCCAACATAGGGTTTGGGGAGATTCGTGCAACATCGGGATGACAAATTTATTCTGGAGATTCGTGTAACGACTGAAATTGTAGATTTATTTAGATCTAGAGTGATACACAGCGCGTCGGTGGAGAGATGACAGACAAGTGTCATCAATCGAGTGGAAGTGATGGACATGAATCTAATTTGAGTTTCAATTTTTAAATATAATTTTCTCCTAAATCATTAACCTTTTTTGAAATCCATTTGAACCACATGTTATTAGAATTAATACAATAAAAGTACATTTTTATTTTATACATGTATATTTTAGAATCAATATTTTCAATATGTTATTTTCATATTTTGAATAAGTATCTTAACATCTTAAATATATTATTTTAACACTTCCACACGAAATATTGATCTAGTTTATCTAATTATTGAATTAAGTTTGAGAAAATATTGAATCTAGTATTTAAAAATGTTGACTGTATTAGTTCACCACTTTTGAGCATGTTAATTTAATTTTTATGTAAAAAATACTAAAATGGTATAACTATAACGTTGAATCGTTGTTTTTAGAGTATTGACTACATCATACATATTATTAGTACATACTTTACCAATGATAATAAAAAATGACGAAAAAGCCTACATGTAAGCATCTACCGCCGCATGTGCTAGAAACAAGTAAAACCGCATAGTTTTTTTTTACTTGAGCGGGTTTTATATTCAAAATTCAGTTTTCATTTTGAACTCTATCTGCATGTATGCCAAAAGAGGTATCATAACGCATATTGAGGGTTTATCTCGAACCAAATATATAATGTTTCATGTGTAAGTTACTCAAGCAAATCACTAATCACCTGATTAAGTTCTTCTAGAGCAACAAACAACTGAGGCTACAAATAATTTTGCAGATGACTCATTTTGTGGTGTATGAAGTATTGAAGCAAGTGAAAAAAAACCATGCTAGAGAAGAGGAAATTAAAAAAAAATCAAAACATGATTAAGAAAACCATAGGAGTGTCTATCAAGGAAATTAACCAAACCACACATAAAATGAATGAATCCAACACAAGAAATTCTGTCTTTCCCCACAAATAGAAGACGTCGTATCTAAAGCATCCATCGTATGTCGGGCCCTGCTCGGCTGGCGGGTGACAGGTGGCTGGTGCTGGTCTGTGCTGAGAGAAAAATACTGCTGGCTGACTGGTGGCGGGTGGCTGGTGCTGGTTTGTGCAGAGAGAAAAATACTGCTGGCTGGCTGCTGATAAGCCACGCGAAAAAAGACTTTGCTCAAACAAATTGAAGCACTGATACAGTGATACTCACTTTGGAAATCATGTTGCCCAACAAAGCCAATTCTGAAGTACATTCGTGACTGCGCAAAACCTCCAAGCCAACGCAGTTTTTGACGGTTAATGAGCGCTAAAATAAGTTTTCTGGCATGTTTGACCATTGTTTTTCCAGTTCGATGGCTGATTTGGACCTGACTTACAACAGTTAATGTATCATGTTGTCGCACTGCAATTTGTTAAAGAAAAAAGACGTATCTCTCCATGATTTATGTTGCCGTCATTCATAGAGGGGATAAGAATAGGAATCGGAATGGAGTACGTGTGGTTAGAGCAACTCCAACGAAAAACAATCTGTTTTCCTATATTGCTAGTTAAAGGGGATTGAGATAAAAAAATCAGCTCCAACAGATCTCCTTTCACAATCATCTTTTCTTATATTTTTTTCTTAATCTCATTTATCCTTCTCCCTCTTCCCTTTCTTTTCTCAATCTCCTCCACTATTTTCTCAATCTCCTTTCCTTCTTTTTCTCCCTCGCCTCCCCTGCCAGAATGGTGCGGCGCGTGCCTTGGCCATGCGCCGGAGAGCTGCCCTTCTGCGCGCCGACGAGCCGCCTACCGCGCCACGCCCCTGGCCGGGCCCGCTCGTCGACGAGCAGCACCACGCCGCCACCCCAAGCCTGGGCATGGCTGGCCGTCGAGCGCCATTGCCCGAGCCTAGGCGTAGCCGGCCGTCGAGCGGTGTCGGCCGCCCGCCCACCAGCCCAGAAGTCGTGCCGCCCGCCACCGTCAAGCCTCTCCCCGCCGCTCGCCACCGGCCCACAAGCCGCGCCGCTCCACGCCACGAGGACTACAACGCGTCGCGCCGCGTCCCTCTGCATGGGGCCACTCCGTTGCTCGACGGAGAGAAAGCGAGAGGAAGGAAGAAAGAAAATATACAGCTCAATGACATGTGGACCCCATGTGTTAGAGGAAAGGGAAAAGGGAATAAGAAAGGTAATCTGCTAGAGATCATCTCCTCAATATCCTGAAAATCTAAAAGGGATTCACTTATAGCAAGAAAAAAGAGAAAGGAGAAAGGGGATCTGTTGGAGTCGCTCTTAGAGCATCTCCAAGAGTACCCAATAAACACTCCCAATAATCAGTTTTGGGCATAAAAATCAAAAAAATAATACTCCAACATGTGCGCAATACTGACTCCATTCTGAGCCAAATTTACCCCCTCTTTGAGCTCCCAATACTCCACGGAAAATAAAGGTCGGACAAAAAAATCGCAAGTTACTGTTCACCATAGAAAAAATTAAGCAACGCCCCTACAATTGATGATGTGGCTGCTTTTGGGTCTAATTTTTTGGGTATTGTTGGATGGAAGGGTATTTTTTCCTCCCCATAACTTTTTGCAAGGTTCCAAACTAGTATTTTGGGGCTTTATTTTTTTAGCCACTCTTGGAGATCCTCTCACGGAGCGGCGAAATAAATATATTGGGAATGAGATCCCATCACCGCACGTACAAGTACAGGAAAGGCCAGCGCTCTGCTGTTTCAATCAGTTGGTCTCGAAATATATAAATGTACAGGCACAAACTCTGTAACGTCCGGCCGGCCTCTGATACCTCCGCTCCCCGTCTCCTCCCCGCAACGCTGCCTCCTCGTCCTTCGCCCGCCGGGGAACTTTGGACGAGAAGGCGACGACACGACAAAGCCGCCACCGCCACTGGCCACCTGCAGGTATTTTGATTCTCGCCATGATCGTGTGCACCGCCGCAAACCTTACCCAGCCAAGAGCAAGTGCCGCGGACCTGCAGAAGCTGAAGCACTGCCATTGGAGCGAGCAACCACGCCACCCCGTGCCCTTGCCCCCGGCCGCCGGCAAACACCCTTAGGCATTTTGTCGAACACCTGGAGTGCAGCCGGGATACCACCGGTCCCAGGGGCGGAGGGCGTATGCCCCCCCAACTTTTATTTTTTCAGTGGACTTTGACCCATTTTGCTGAGGGTTTGAAGGCCCATCGCTAAATTTTAGGTTCTGGTCCGCCCCTGATCATGGCACACCTCTTGCTGCGCAATCAGAAGGCGACTCTGATGCACCTCTGGTGGCTCCAGACGGTGTCGTTCATGGACTTTGTAAGTATCTTTTCCATCATGGAACTGTGATAGCGTTCTCTAGCCTTTGTTATTGTTGCTTGACTTGCTGGCACAGAGAACACACATGAATTCTTTTGCGCATGTATATGGATGCAGCTCGCCGCTCTGGTCGCCGCGTACCCCGCGCTGGCTGCGCTCGGCATCGCCAAGTTACCTCAGCACTGGTGATCATTGTGCCCGCCACCGATTCAATTGCACAAGGTTCAGGAGTGTACACTACCGAAAACCGACTATATACCGTGTGTCTGGGCCTTTGCTTGCCGTGTGCATAATATCGGGCAGGTCGTGCCTGCCCGATATTAGAGCATCTTCAAGAGAGTAGCAAAAAAATGGATAGCCAAAATCCTGATTTAACTATTATGTAAAATGAAAAGCCAACTAAAAAGGTAATCAAACCCAACCGCCTCTCTAAATTTTAACCCTCTCTATATTCAAATGTTGTGGGCTACCCATTTTTTTACTTTGGGCCCGTTGGGCGGGTTGCTCGGCCCATTCTGAGGCCTATGCCGCTGCTGTCCGTACCAGGTTTTTTTTTCTCCGACGTTTTTTTGTACGCGCCGCAGTTCTTAACTGAACAAAATGAGCCTTTGTAGTGAGGCATAAATATAGCAGCGGGTAGTCAATAAGCACACAGGTGCAGCAGCAGCTCACCTTGCGGCTGCAGCTTTCAGCAAGAGCAACCAGCGCACTGGAAAAAAAATTCCACCAAGCAAACGGCTTTGAGCAGCTCACCTGATGGCAATAAATTTGAAATACATAAGAAAGCATGATCCATAAAATAAATTCCACCAGAATTTGGAATACATAAGAATACCCTACTATAAAGCAGAAAACTATTATCCTGCACAACAATTCATCTGAGCATTATTTAATTTATTAAAGCCATCACAAGTTTACATGTTCAAACAAAGGCTGAAACACAAACACAGGTTCAAAGCAAACAGATTGGAAGCATAGATTCATAGCAAACAATAGTAGTCTAGCATGTAAAAGATTAGAACGTGGTTGCATATCTCTGCATTGCCACGGTTGCGTGTTAATATATAGGCCAAATCAGCCGAGAATTACAAAGGTTGTTATGAGTTGTTGTGATCACGGATTGTTCTCCAAGTTGATAACAAATATCTACTAACTATCTCTAATAGAAACCAATCCGTGAACAACTACCCAGCCGATGGTTACAAGGAGATCATATCCTATTACAATCTATTTTACAGCCTCCCTCAATCGAAACTTGTTCTTCGTTCAAGGTTCAGATTGCCTTTGAAATCTTCAATCTTCTAAGTCGGAAGTGCTTTAGTAAAACCATCTGCCAACTGATCTCGAGAAGGGATGAGTCTTACTTGCAGTTGTTTCTTAACAACTCTCCTCTCTCTGACAAAGTGAAAATCAATCTCAATATGCTTGGCTCGTGCATGAAACACCGGATTTGCTGAAAGATAAGTAGCACCAAGATTATCACACCACAGACATGGAGGTTGTTTCAATTTCACTCCAAGTTCAGCAAGCAATGACTCCAGCCATATGACTTTTGCTGTAGCATTCGCCATGGACTTGTACTCAGCCTCTGTACTTGATCTGGACACAGTAGCTTGTTTCCTAGCGCTCCAAGAGATGAGATTGTCTCCATAAAATACAGCAAAGCCCCCAGTGGAACGTCTATCATCAACACTACCAGCCCAGTCAGCATCAGAGAAGGCGCTCACCAAACTGGAGCCTGATTTCTTGATTCTTAGCCCAATATCCACCGTGTATTTTACATATCTTAGTACTCTTTTAACAGCTGACCAATGAACAGTTGTTGGTGAATGTAAGAATTGACACACTTTGTTTACTGAAAACTCCAGATCGGGCTGTGTGAGAGTCAAATATTGCAAAGCACCAACGACACTCCTATACCTTGTACTGTCTTCTTCGTTCAACAATTCCCCTTCATGCTTCAAAAGCTTTTCTGCAGTTGACAAGGGTGTTGGCGAAGATTTGCAATTGCTCATACCAACTCGAGCTAGAATATCATTTGCATACTTCTCTTGTGAGAGTACAATCCCATTATTATCCTTCCTTACTTCTATCCCCAAGAAATAGTGCAGATCACCAAGATCTTTGAGAGCAAATTCTTGTTTTAGATCTCGAAGTAAAGCTGTAACTGCCTCTTGAGATGTCCCAGTAACGATGATGTCGTCAACATAGATCAACATAAACAGGGTCACACCTTTCTTGGAGTAGATAAATAGTGAAGTATCTGACTTGGAAGCTCTAAAACCAAGATCAAGCAGTTTGGAACTAAGCCTTGAATACCAGGCTCTGGGCGCCTGCTTCAATCCATAGATAGCTTTATCAAGCTTGCACACAAAATGTGGAGAAGTCGAGTCTACAAAGCCTGGTGGTTGCTTCATATATACTTCCTCTTCCAGAACACCATGCAAAAACGCGTTCTGTACATCTAGCTGTCTCAAACACCTGCCTCTCGAAACAACAATTGATAAAACTAGTCTTATTGTAGCAATCTTAACGACCAAACTAAAAGTATCTTCATAGTCAATGCCATAGCGTTGCTTAAAGCCTTTTGCTACCGGTCTAGCTTTATACCTATCAATAGATCCATCTGACTTCTTTTTGATTTTGTATACCCACTTGCAGTCAATCAAATTTTTACCTTCACTTGGAGGTACTAGATGCCAAGTCTGATTCCTTAAGAGGGCAGCATGTTCTTCTTGCATTGCGTGTAACCACTTTGGATCAGAGATAGCTTCCTACACATTTGTTGGTTCACCAGACACACAAACATTGCACCATTTAACCGTACCATCAGCAAAAACTTTGGCCGCTTTGAAGCCGAGTTCTTGGACGCGGGGGTGCAGCTGGAGGCGGTGATGGTGACGGCGATGCTTCCAGGATAGACGGAGATGGAGTGGTATGCACACCAGATCCTACCGGCGCAGAAGATCCACCAGGCGTCACTGAGGGACCCGTCGGAGCGCCATCTGTCGAAGCCGGGTTGGCCGCGTGCGAGTCTGCGGCGGTCCAGCAACCTCAGACAGATCAGGAGGGGGATCCACGCCTGATGCTGTCGGAGGATCGCCATGGGATCCAGCGCCAGGATTTTCTGCACCATGCCATATATTGCCAAAATCTGTTTGCTGCACATGATCTTCAGAAACAAGCTGTGAGGGTGCATTAGCAGCATCAGAATGATCATTAGTAGCATTAGGAACAGTACAACGTACACCCCCTACATCAGGATTCAGAAGAACTTCAGGCAACAGAAGAATTTCACTACGAAGGCAAGATCCACCATTTGGATGTAATTCAGCAAAGGGAAAGATTGATTCATCAAATACTACATCCCGCGAAATATAAACTCGTCCAGTGCTGGGTTCAAGGCACTTGAAGCCTTTGTGCATTGGGCTATAGCCAAGAAAAACGCATCTGATGGAGCGAAAAGAAAGCTTGCGCCGATTATATGGTCGAAGGTTCGGCCAACACGCACACCCAAAAATGCGAAGAGAGATATAGTCTGGAGTTTGATGGAGGAGACGTTGTGTGGGTGTGTCATAGTCAATGATCTTGCTCGGCAAGATGTTAATAAGACGTGTGGCTGTAATGAACGCTTCGTCCCAAAACTTTAATGGCATCGATGCATTTGCGAGGAGAGCTAGGCCAACTTCTACAATATGCCGGTGCTCTCTCTGCTGCACCATTTTGCTGATGAGCATGGGGGCAAGAGACTTGATGTGAGATACCTATCTTCTGAAAGAAGGAGTTTAACTTCTCATATTCTCCCCCCAGTCACTTTGCATGGCAATGATCTTCCTATCAAACTTTCTTTCAACAAGGTTTTGGAAGTTTTGGAAAACTTGGAAGACATCAGATTTTTCTTCAACAAATAGATCCATGTATATTTGCTAAAATCATCAATAAAGCTTACGTAGTACGTGTGTTTTCCAACCGAGGTGGGGGCAGGCCCCCAACGGTAGATATACTAGTAGATTTGGGATACGGAAGCTGATGACTCTTAGCTTTCAAACACGAATCACAAACTAAATTAATGTTTTGATCACTAGAACAAGGAAGATCATTGTCCCTAATGACACGCTCAACAACTTGAAGGGCCGGGTGGCCTAGACGACTATGCCATCTTGATGTAGACGGCTTATTGACACCAAACACTTGCTTCCGAGACTCGACTCTAGAGATATGTGGTACTAGAGGGTACAGTCCATCTCTACATCTACCTTGATGGATGACTCTCCTCGTGTCCCGATCCTTTATAAGAAAATGATTAGGATGAAATTCAACATAAGCGTTGTTATCAGAAGTCAAGCGATGAACAGAAGCTAAGCTCTTGTTGGCGTTAGGAACATGAAGGATATTTTGTAGATGCAACTTTCTTTGAGGGGTATGTAAAATTGTATGTCCAATGCTACTAATTTTTATACCTGACCCGCTAGCAGTGTGCACCTGCTCCTGTCCATGATACTTGTCACGAACAGTCAGCTTCTCCAATTATCTAGTGATGTGGTCGGTGGCGCCGCTGTCCATGTACCAGTTCGTGTCTACCCCATAGCTTGTGGTAGCCGATGCGGCAGTCTTGGACGTCCCTTGACCTTGATAGGCTTCATCAAAACGGTGCCAGCACTGAGCAGCTTCATGGTTTGGCTTCCCACAGATCTGTCAGCGAGGTTTGTTGTTGAAGCTGCCTTGCTGCGAGATATTGGGTCCTCCATTGAACCCTCCATTGTTGCGGCCTCCCTGATTTGGAGGGGCTCGACCACCACTGGATCCTCCACGACCGCCACGGCTGAAGCCACCGTGTCCGCGAAAATTGCCTCGTCCACGCGAGGCTGCATTGGCGGAGGATTGATACCCTCCAGCATAGTTTTCCTGCAGCATTTCAAGTCTGGAATCATATACCAGAACTTCTGAATAAAGGTCGCTCACAAAGACAGGAGTGGAACGGCCGACGACAGTCGAGACGAGGGGATTGTAGTAGAAGTCGAGCCCTGAGAGGATCAGGGTCACCATCTCGTCTTCCTCGATCACCTTGCCGGCGGTCGCCAACTCGTCGCAGATGGATGTGATCTTGGCGAAGTATGCCGCAGCGGACATACTTCCCTTCTTGCAGTTCACGAGCTGCATGCGGAGGTTGGTGACGCGTGCGCGAGATTGCGCCGCATACATCGTCTCCAGCTTGGCCCAGACGGGTGCTGATGACGTGAGGGTTGCCACTTGGGCAAGGATATCCGCCGTGAGAGAGTTGAGGATGTACGACAGGAGCTGCTGATCTTTCGCCATCCACTTCTCATACGCCGGATTGGGGACGACAGACTTGGATTTGTCTGCCGCCTCGACTTCAATGGTGGCCTCCGGAGCCTTGGACGTGCCATTCAGGATCGGCACGAGATTGGCACCTCTGATGGCTGGCATGATCTGCGCCTTCCAGAGGATGTAGTTCTCCCGAGTCAGCTTCTCGGTGACCGGAGCGCCGAGAGAAGGAATCGCACAGCTCGTGGAGGAGGAGGAGGCCATGAGAGCCATGGGAGCTAGATGTGTTTTGGAAGATAGGCTCTGATTACCATGTAAAAGATTAGAACGTGGTTGCATATCTCTGCATTGCCACAGTTGTGTGTTAATATATAGGCCAAATCAGCCGAGAATTACAAAGGTTGTTATGAGTTGTTGTGATCACGGATTGTTCTCCAAGTTGATAACAAATATCTACTAACTATCTCTAATAGAAACCAATCCGTGAACAACTACCCAGCCGATGGTTACAAGAAGATCATATCCTATTACAATCTATTTTACATAGCAACCTATTGAAGTGGAACATGGAAAGCTCAGAGGCATCAGGTCAATTTCCAAAAGGCTCACAATACTTTTTATCTTTGCTTCATAACTCACATTTCTATACTTTTACACATCACACTGGAAAATTTCAGATACAACAAACCAACTAAACCAATAGCTGTTTATCTAATCTACAGATGAAACAGTAATTCCATCAACTCTACAGATTCAGCAAAGAAATCTTGCTTTGACATCTAAGTGGATTGTTAGGTTCTGAAGCATAAGTCATCACCAAACCATATTTCAATAGGAAACTGCAGACTTGCAGTTTGACAATGAACAAAACTGAACATTATAAAGAAATTAAATCTGCACTAAACCATATCATTTGACCTACAGAATTTGTACAGCATTAAGCTTCTTTGAACAATCGTGCTATATATTTACATGTGCCTGATTTTAACTCATAATAAGTAGCTCCAATCAAATGCTCGAGATTCCTTGCTTGCTAGAGCAAGATCAGGCCAGTAACATAGCTGAAAAATCAGATGTCTGACCATACAATGCAAATGGCTTCAGCTAATCCCAGCCATTGTTCTAATGGGTATATGCCTGTTCTGCTTTGGTCTAATTGGCAGCACATCCTAAAATGGGGATTCTGGTGGTAAATTTACAAAAGAAAGTGCTCTTTCTCAATTATCTCTCAATCCAAGTTACTTTTGCTGTCCTGAACTGTCGGTACTACTTTATTTCAACACAACCTGAGCATGTATTTGAGTAATTCAGTGTATTGGCCCCTCTCATATAGTCAGACGCCTACAATTTTTTGCAGTGCTATATTTTGAAAATCTCTCTGATTGGGAAATCAATACTTTGCACTATATAAGATGCATGGCAAGAAAATGAGACTAAGTGATTTTACCTAGAACCAACAATACATCTTTAAAGACACTGGCAGGCACAAGCAAATATGGTTAATGTGAAGACTAGTAGACTACCCACAAACAGCCTACAACAGTTGAGCTTTCTTTTATACACACGGTATGGTGTGCACCATACATTGTACAGTAGAAAAAACAGAATGCGCATTTAACCAAAAAAAGGATGCTAGTCTCATTTGTGTTAACCAAATTCACTTTTCACAAATGGAAGCTTCAAAGTGCATGCCCTACAAAGTAATTCAGTATCAGTATAAACACACCTGAATGTCATTGGGAACCTAGCTTCAGTCTACGAATTAAGCAGCACTACAAAGTAATTCAGTGTACAGATCAAGCAGCACTACAAATACGATTGTATCAAATTGGTTTCAACTAATTTTGACAACTCTCGAAAAATCTCACCAGTACATGCCTGCTCCGCATCCTCTTGCTCATGTTCCAACAAATCATCTGCCAACCGGCTATGGCTGCTTGTCGGAGGAACCACCCGATGGCTTATCAATCCAACACCTGATTGATCAAATTCTCCATTCGAGCGATTGGCCTCCGGATTGAACCTTCCTTGCGTATACTGAGGTAAGGGAAGAGTACCAGGGGGAGGACTCCACATCCCTGTGCCACCATCCGCCGTCGACTGACGGCGCGGCGGCCTGTATATGGTGAGGACAGCAGGGATCCTCGACGGCGGGGATCCTCAACGACGGGGGCTCCTGGACGGTGGGGGCTCCTGGACAGCGGGGGAGACGCAGGCACGCAGCTAGCTGGGTGGCTCGAGCGAAGAAGAGGGCTCTTGGATGGGGCGCGGCGACGATTGGCGCGCGGGAGGTCGAGGCACGCGGGAGGGAGAGGCGAGGCGCGGGAACGGGAGCAAAAGCACGCGGGAACCTGCGATGGCGAGCGGGGAACGATCGGCAAAAATGGCTAGCGGCGGGATGGGATGCCGAGCGAGAAAACAGGAGGAGGAAGATAGCGACTCTGCCCTCGTTTAGTTAGCTCCCACGTTGCACTGTGCAAAAAAAAAAGACGATTCTCATCACATCAAAATATCGACACATGTACGGAGTACTAAATATAGATAAAATTAAAAATTAATTACATATTTTTGTTGTACTTTATAAGACGGATATTTTGAGCCTAATTAATCAATGTTTGGACAATTATTTACAAATACAAACGAAATGCTACCGATGCGTATTAACTCCAAAGTCCAAAGTTTGGCTTCCCAAACTTTAAAACTAAACAAGGCCTCTGTTGGAACGTAATTTTACCGGAGGTTTTCTTTTTTTACCGATGCATCTACATTTATCGAGCCCGTTGGAGTTGCTCTTATGCACACGGCAAAGGTCCAGTCACAGGACGTATAGCCGATTTTCGGTATTGGGTGTCCCTTTTTTATGATCTCATGTACTAGGCACCGGCGGAGGCACACGTCAGTCAACCTGGGCCGTAGCCCCCCTTGACCCAAACAAGATTTTAGTGATTATTACTCCCTCCGTTTTTTAAAATGTAGGTCGTTTTGGCTTTTCTAGATACATAGATTTTGATATGAATACCTAGATACATAGCAAAAACTATAAATAAAAAAACAAAACGACCTACGTTTTGAAAGAGACGTAGTCCATGTAAAAGTTAGAGGCCCATACGATGTCATTTGCTGATTACGTCAAGAGAAGCAACGGCAGCTCAATAGCTGATGGCAAGTATCGCCGCTCGCCGTCCTCCGCCGTTGGCTCCGTGGTTTGCGCTCTCCAGGCTCCCGCTACTGTACTCCTCAATGCCTGTCGCGCAGGTCTTCTTGCTCAGGGGCTCAGGCATAAAGGATTCAGCCATTCAGGGTTTGCTCATCGGCAGCGGTAAGGGCAGGTGCAGGTAGTTACCCTAGGCGGGTTGTATTTACTTGTTTTCATCTTTTTTGCTTGCTTCCGAACCTCAAGAGTCAAGGGCTGCGTCGTCATTTCTTTTGTTCCTTGAAGGTTAATTTACTGTATGTTGAGCTAGTTTTTTAGAGACATTAAGATGTTTTGCTAATATTTTATCCCTAATGTCCTACTTTATATGATTTTCTAGATTTAGAGATAAGATTAGTTTGTAATTGTTCAGTACAAATGGTTAAAGATCGAGAAACCTATTTATAATTTTCTTCAAAAGGAAAAGAGAAATTCAGTTGCGGAGAAAGAGCAACCTCCAGTTCTCGTCCCTAGGTCACTTTATTTTATGAAATATGACCATATTATTATCAATCCTATGTACGTAATACCATCCTTAATACTTCTATCTAATTATATTACGAATTATCTGGCATTTATCTACATGTTCATTTATATTAGGCAAATTGGCCCCCATAGGTTCCGTTTCTAGCTCCGCCACTAGTACTAGGGTGCCCCTTTTTTATGCTCAGTCTAGCTACTACCTAGGATGTACCTGGTACAGATCTAGCAACTCAATTATTTGACCTGTTCGTTTGGCTGGTAGCTGGTGGCTGGTGCTGGTTTGTGTTGAGAAAAGAAAAAAATACTGCTGATGGGTGGTGCTCCGAAATCGGGCATGCGCACGCTAACTTCCCTCGCTGTTCTCCCTGCTGCACCGCATCCTACCGCTCCCGTCGGCACCCGGGCATGTGCTCAAGTCATCGCCGGAGTCTCTGTCGCCTTTAATCATCGGGACCCTGCAGCTAGCTGCCGGTGCTAGCACGTCCGTTGCTTGCTGGTACAGAGACCTCGCTATCGATCGAGGGAGCAGGAGGCAAAGCGGCATCGCGGCGACATATGAGATGTTCGCACGTGCTGCACCTCATCGAATCCAGTTGGATTTGGATGTCTCTGCTATATTGTGGAAAATAGCATGCAGGCAGGGTTAATTGATGATGACTCATAATGGATGATGTGGCAGGAATTTGATATTTTAGGAGCTAATTATTGGGAACTGTTGGTAGTGGGAGTCTTTTCTGCTCCCAATATTTTTTTGGCAAATGCCCAAAATCAGTTTTTGGGGTCTTTATTTTTTGAGCACTTTTGAAGATGCTATATTTGCGGAACAACAACACAGAGACTTGACAAACCGTCCTTCCATAACGCGTGGTGCTATTATGAATCAAACATTCATATTTACTGTTCCACTGATGAATGGAGGAAGTATTCAATTGGAACATATAATACCAATGTACGAACATGATTGCATTAGCAGTAATAAGCACATTGGATGGAAAGCACAGCGTTGAATTATTTTTATGTTCACGCTGACACGTGACCGTACGTACCAGTGCTCTGTGGTCGTGTTAGTAGCACGATCAGTCCTCTTGGACGGGATTTAGATGGGCCGAGAGGCGAGTCCGCTTGACTAGTAGGCCAATCGCGCGCAACCAGCACACAAAACGAACGCATCCACCTCACCACGGCGCTCCACGGATTCCACCCCGACCTCCGTGGGGACTACGACGACCTCCGCTAACCCGCAGGGTGCACGACTGGCGTGGCAGGAGCCAGATCTTCAGGTCGCCTGACTTGGGGAGGACATGAACTGGGTGGATCCCATGTGTCGGGAGGTTGTGGGTGTCGCGGGTGTTACGATGCTGCCTGTACCGACACGTCAAGATCCTCGACTCGCTTCCGTGCCACACGGAAGGGAATCCGGAGACGGTGACGGTCACCCCTCCGGCGGTTCCGTTGTCGACCGCCACGGCATCGGGACTGGGTAGGGGTCGACGACTTTGGACCCCTCAGAGGAGTTGCCCTCCGCTCCTCCACCGGACGGCTTGGTAGCATCTGCCAGTGAGGAAGATTTGGTCGCGGAGTTCTACAGCTCCATTCGGGTGGCCACGCCACTCGCGGTCACTCCCACCCTCTCAAACCGCAGTGGCGAACTTGCTGCATGCAACGATTATCAGGTCACTAGGACAACGTGGCTTGTTGTGCGCCCACGGAATGAACCCGCGTTTCGTATTATAGAGATAGAAATTGTAGAATGGTGACGAGGTTGACACTCATTTTATTCCAATTGTTGATGGTCCATGACTCTCCCACATAGTAATTGCAGTATTTTCAGCTAATACTAATTTATTTTCTGTGGCAGGCTGCTTAACATTGTTGTGGTGACGAATAGCACTGACTTGTACCCCCGACACAGCACCAGCAAAAATTAAAATTTGGGCAATCTTGGGCGTTGTAGCACCGTCCTTTTCCTATATTAATCTTCACCTGGTTACCTATTTCATCCATGACTGGTCGGCCTATTTTTGAAGTATGAAAAAATAATCTGTTAAGGTATGCACATACACACAAATGACCATAGAATAAGCATAAAACTTATGTAATGAAACTAGATGTTCATTAGTGTCCCTCTTAGTTGATCTTACAAGAAAGAAAGAAATCTTGAAGCCATATGCTTTTTGAAAAAAAAAATTGAAATGACGGCTTTGATTTATTTCACTTACCCTCCGTATGAATACAAAAGCATCCAAGCAGCAGCAACGAAAAAAACAGCACTAGTGTATCGTTGCGCATTGTTGGTCTCTCCATGTCGTAAAGAATAAAATGCTTCTAGTGTGTTCTTGGGAGATGCGTTCTGCAGATGTGATACATTGACCCATACATCATCCTATATATAGGACAAAAAAGACTATATCCATGAATGAAAATAATTAGCAAAAATTGGCTAATTTTCTTAAAAATTGGATCCATGTTAATTTTATGGATTGATTTTATTGATCCAATGAAGTTTAATGCCCATCAAGGCATTCTGATACTAGAAATTTTTAATCTTTTAGCAAGAGTCAATTACCGCCCAGCCTTTTGGCCATATATGAATCCCTAATTTTTAGAGCATATCTTAGCTAGTCTTTATTGGGTTTCATTCCCTTCGATATTTCCACGATCCTCTCAAAATGCTAGCAATATTCGTTGGTTCTAATTTAGGAAAATTATACATTTATACCTCATAAAATGCTATACATTTATTAGAATTATCTTAATCAAAAGCTGCAAACTAATATATGATGGCTAAAAATAGAAGCGTGAAATTGACAATTGGTTACTTTCTCACCATCCTTGTCCTCACGAGAAATGTGCTAGGACTGGGCACACAAAATGGTACTCTCTACGATCCAAAATATAAGCTTATTACGACAGTGACAATCTCCAATATTTTCTTTCTGACTAATAATATCACATATAAGATTAGTTTATAGAATCTTCTCTATTCAATATGAAACCCGTTAACCTGCCAGCCGTCGGATCTGGCGAGGGATCTTCGTGGATCTCCCGCCCGTTAAGCTGCAAGTTGGGCCCTTGCGAATCCGCGTGAACCCGCTCCGTTGCGTGGCACTTGCCATCGTGCTGCCTTCAGTGGCTCTTCCCTCCCCATGCCGTGCCTCCGACCTCCCTCCGCCTCTGCTCCTCGCCTGCCTACTACGGCGTCGGCGTCCGTGCCTTAGAGTATTTCTTTGTTGGAGCAACGTGTGTAAATGTGTATCTATTGATACAAGTCTTATTTCTTTTTGTGCTTACATGCCCTTAATGTGTAGGTATTTATTTATTTTTTGTGCTCACGTTCTCTTATTATAACTTGTGATGGATTTCAATGAAAAACATTATCTTTACCGGATACTAAGAGCATCTCCAAGAGACTAGATCCTAACTTAATTTAAAAATTAAGAGGCAAACTAAAAAATAAAAAAGCTTCTCAAAAGCAGGGCAAACCAACAGACTCTTTAGAACTGAACTCTCTACACATTATGTGTTAGTGGACCCCACGTGTTATACACCTTATCATCTTCCTTCTTCCCGCCTCTCGTCTCCTTCTGACACCACCGCGTGCCCTTGCCTCGTGCGGCACGTACGCTAGCTGTGCGCAGAACCAACCAAGAGCTAGCTAGCGCGCGCCATGGGCAGGCGCGCCCTGCTCCTCCTCCTCTCCCTCGCCACCGTCGCCGCGGCAAACATAGTAACAAATGAGTGTTTTTTGAGTCCTTTATTTTCTTTGCTCCATCGCCGTGTAACCAAGTAACGCATGGAGCCATAGCGACGTGGCCGACAAGGACCCCTTTCATTGCTTGGAGCCGCGACGGCGATGTGCTGATAAATCCATGGCGTGGTTGAGTGGATAAGACATAACTTTACAATTTTCTTTTAGAAAGAAAAGTACAGACGGAGACACTCACACGCACCACACTCACCCCCTCACGTGCACGTACACTCACCCATATGAATACACGTACACTAACTCTACCCTATAAGCACCTCCGATCTTGAAATTTACGAAGTCACCACAGGCATCTCGCTATCGACGGGGACGTCGCCTACCATTAAAAAAACGCCTGTTAATTTCCGAAATAAATCTAGAAAAATGTGACACCTGTGTCGAGTCGAAGACTCGAACCCACGTGAATCCAGGAAAATGTAAGACCTGTGTCATATCGAAAACTCGAAAAATGCTATACATTTATTAGAATTATCTTAATCAAAAGCTGCAAACTAATATATGATGGCTAAAAATAGAAGCGTGAAATTGACAATTGGTTACTTTCTCACCATCCTTGTCCTCACGAGAAATGTGCTAGGACTGGGCACACAAAATGGTACTCTCTACGATCCAAAATATAAGCTTATTACGACAGTGACAATCTCCAATATTTTCTTTCTGACTAATAATATCACATATAAGATTAGTTTATAGAATCTTCTCTATTCAATATGAAACCCGTTAACCTGCCAGCCGTCGGATCTGGCGAGGGATCTTCGTGGATCTCCCGCCCGTTAAGCTGCAAGTTGGGCCCTTGCGAATCCGCGTGAACCCGCTCCGTTGCGTGGCACTTGCCATCGTGCTGCCTTCAGTGGCTCTTCCCTCCCCATGCCGTGCCTCCGACCTCCCTCCGCCTCTGCTCCTCGCCTGCCTACTACGGCGTCGGCGTCCGTGCCTTAGAGTATTTCTTTGTTGGAGCAACGTGTGTAAATGTGTATCTATTGATACAAGTCTTATTTCTTTTTGTGCTTACATGCCCTTAATGTGTAGGTATTTATTTATTTTTTGTGCTCACGTTCTCTTATTATAACTTGTGATGGATTTCAATGAAAAACATTATCTTTACCGGATACTAAGAGCATCTCCAAGAGACTAGATCCTAACTTAATTTAAAAATTAAGAGGCAAACTAAAAAATAAAAAAGCTTCTCAAAAGCAGGGCAAACCAACAGACTCTTTAGAACTGAACTCTCTACACATTATGTGTTAGTGGACCCCACGTGTTATACACCTTATCATCTTCCTTCTTCCCGCCTCTCGTCTCCTTCTGACACCACCGCGTGCCCTTGCCTCGTGCGGCACGTACGCTAGCTGTGCGCAGAACCAACCAAGAGCTAGCTAGCGCGCGCCATGGGCAGGCGCGCCCTGCTCCTCCTCCTCTCCCTCGCCACCGTCGCCGCGGCATTGCTGGTGGGTGGGACACGCTCCTCCAACCCGGCGTCAACGATGCTGCCGGTGCCCCTGGCCTCCGACGACGACGACTCTTCTTCCAAGTGGAAGATGATACCCACGTCGCGCGCCTCCTTTGTCGGCGCCCTCATCGTCCGCGGCGGGTACGCCCTCCTCGTCGACGCCCTCCAGAACCGCACCTCCCTCGCCGCCAAGATGCATCGGATGCTCTCCGCGGGGCACAAGCTCACATTGCTGGCCCCGAGCGACGACGCCATCGCGTAGCTCGGCGCCTCCGGCCTGCCCCGCCACCCCGGCTCGCCGCTCGGCAGTGTCGTCCTCTGGTTCCACGTCATGTGTGGGTACTGCACCGCCGACGCTATGCGCCGGTCCGAGGAGTAGTACGACACGTTGTGGCCGCGCAGTGAGGTTACGACACGCCTGGAGGGAGAGCGGGAAGGAGGGAGCGCACGGGCCGGGGAAAGGAGGGAGAGCGAGAAGGAGGCAATGATACCTAGCGAATGAGAGGAGATAGCTAGCGTGGAAAGATAGTGATCCAGTCGGCTAGTCTATTGGATGATATTTTTTCTCTCTTTTATCTTTTTTTTACTAGCCACGGGATATACAAAGGCTCTGTTCTAAAACATAGTAACAAATCTTTGCTTTTTGTGTCCTTAATTTTCTTTGCTCCATCGCCGTGTAACCAAGTAACGCATGGAGCCATAGCGACGTGGCCGACAAGGACCCCTTTCATTGCTTGGAGCCGCGACGGCGATGTGCTGATAAATCCATGGCGTGGTTGAGTGGATAAGACATAACTTTACAATTTTCTTTTAGAAAGAAAAGTACAGACGGAGACACTCACACGCACCACACTCACCCCCTCACGTGCACGTACACTCACCCATATGAATACACGTACACTAACTCTACCCTATAAGCACCTCCGATCTTGAAATTTACGAAGTCACCACAGGCATCTCGCTATCGACGGGGACGTCGCCTACCATTAAAAAAACGCCTGTTAATTTCCGAAATAAATCTAGAAAAATGTGACACCTGTGTCGAGTCGAAGACTCGAACCCACGTGAATCCAGGAAAATGTAAGACCTGTGTCATATCGAAAACTCGAACTCAGATAGACAGGTTCCACTATAATAAACCTTGCCGATCTATAATCAATTCACAGCCATACCTTTACGTGCCCGCGCGAAGTCGGCGATGCTGGCCGAAGCGATATCGATGATGTCCAACAAGGGTGGGTCAGACCGAGCGACGTTAGTTGTGGATCGGCCAGCAAATTTCAAACGGAAGCTATGCGACAGGGTTCGCAACGCCGAGGGAGCATCGTCGATCTGGTCATTCGTTACCTATATATAGAAGAAAGGTAAAGAGATGTGAAAAACCGGGTGCGGGCTTGGGGACACCGGACACCTCTTAGAATCGGACACCCTAGGTGGCCGGCGGCGCGAGGATAGGCGTCTATGGCAAATGTAGCTCAGCCACGGCGATGAGAAATTGATCAGAAAAGCAAACCGATGATGATGGGGAAGGCAAAGACAGTTGGGCCTTGGTAAGTTGGGCTGGGCAACGCTTGGTGCTCTGCTCATGGTCTCATGGCCCAATAGACATTAACACCTCACCGCGTTTATCTGCTTGAAGTTCGGCCTTTCATGTTTCGTATGCACGCTAGGGAGGTTTGGGTTGTTGCTCTCTACTGTATATCAGTGTTCTCAATTTTTCTGTTTGTCCCTTCATTATTGTTAGCAATCATGAGGCGAGTTCCTGGTGGTGGGAATGTGAGACACTACTTAGTGCTATCGCTAAGAATTATTATTTTTTTAACTATGAGTAATTATACTTTCGTAGTTTACCCGTAGGAATGCACGAGCATGTTTGCTAGTAACAATAAAACATGAAGCTGATAAGAATTTGTGCCTATAGCAATATGGTGGTGTTTTCTATATTTATTATACACGTAGCAATGTAGGGACACGTACATACATAAGACATAAATGTAAAAAAATTTACGCGCGCCGTACATGATCCTAGTACCTATACAGAACATGCTACTATTGGGCCGGCTCGCGGATCAGACTGGGTCGAGAGAGAGGAATAAGAACTGGGCAAGATTAATGATGTGGGCTGGACCGGGGAAAGGAAGAGGGCCCAGTAAAAGTTTAGGATTTAGGAATAAGTTTAATGTTTTATATAACGCAAGCACATGACAATGTTTTATACAGTCTAGTTTCTAAAAGAGTTTTCTAGTATTTGTTACCTAAGAAAATTAAATAAATGAGTTAGATTTTTTAGAAAAAAACAAAAAGTCTCAAAATTTTAATGTTTTTAAAAAGCTCTAAAAAGTGGTACGTTGCAATACGGATCTCCTCCAGCCAGATTCTTAATCTTGTTTTCCGAATACAATCTTATCTTGTATCTCTGTAGCATTAAAGCAAAAGGTTTTCCATTTCTTGAAATACGTTTCTATTGTGATGGTTTTCTTTTCAATAATTGGTACATGACATGTGTTTTTGATATGTTAATTCTTTTTTTTCTATAACATCTTACTGTATTTGTGAATTATTTTATAGACAGGTGTCTCTTTTAAGTAAAATTTATTAAATTGACTCAAAATCATCTCGATTGGTGATTTCTCGTTACGTATTATTATGCAGATGCACGAGATTTGTGCATACTGTTACATGGAAATATGGAATGCTTTATTAAATACTCCCTTCATCGGAAAGAATGATGCTATTAGAGGTGGATGAAGACGCATGTGCCCTTAATTATTTGATTTTGTATGCAAAAAAATGGAAAGAGTTTGTTTCTATTTAATGCATGTAGGAGATTTGTTTCCATTTAATTATGTGTGCATGCTAAAATGACAATTATGAATGCTACAACATCTTTCTTTTTTTGGGACTGAGGGTGTACTCATTTACTTACTTTTTAGCCAAATTCAGCCTAGGTGATTGCTAGTGTGGTTTAGTGAACAAGCAAAAATGATATTTATCTAACCATTTTACATGTATTTTATATTTTTATAGCTTCCAATAGTTTGATAAATAAGTAAGTCACAAACATTCAAAAAACTTCATTATTTGTATAATTTTTCTACTAGATGCCTAACAAAACAGCAGCCTTAACCCTGACATGCATCACACATATTTTTCACGTAATTGTCATGCTAGGCAAGCATTATCTGTATAATTGTTCTACAAAATATGACATGAAAAGGATTTTTGTGTGTAATCTGTGTGTGTAAATACAAAAACAAAACATAGTGAGTACTTAGGTAACTATTGTATATACTTAGTGCACCATATACGTATTGAAGTTGTTGTATACTATTGCAAGTAGTGACTGAAATATTCATGTTTGTGTATGATTAGTTCACAGATGATCATTATTATTAGCACTTACGGTTAAGTAGCACTGATACTAAGAGCATCTCCAACAGCATGTGTATATTTGGAGACCTAAAAAACACTTTTAGATACAAGAGAGAGAAAAATTTAGGTACTCAAAAGTTGTCTTCTCCATCATATGTATATTTGAAGACCTATTTTCAGGATGCATGACAATGATAAGTGGGGTCCATGAGTCAGTTACACAGTCTTCTCTTCTTTCCCCTCTACTTCCTATGAGCCGCTGCCACTACTTGCGCCACCACTCTCGCCTTTGGAATAGCTCTGATGTGCACGATGGAGCACCTCTGCACCTCAGGGCGATGGCAAGCGGGCCGATACGGCATGGTGACCGGGTTTGAATGTCGGCCGGCAGGGCCAGACGGTGGTCAAAGCCGGGAAGTCAAGTACGGAGGAGTGGCGAAGCGGGAGGAAGAGGGTGGTAGTTGGATGATGTGGCCAATTTTAGGCTATGACCTATTTTGACTAGTTGGATTGGTATATTTGGGTCAAAAAGAGAGAAATTTAGATCATAGCCTAAAATAGCAAACTATATAGATATGCTGTTGGAACAGTTTTTTGGACTGTTTTTAGGTATGCTGGTAATTTTTAGGTATAACAACTCATTTTAGGTAAGTTGTTGGAGATGCTAGAAGTATCTGTTTACACGTGAGCTTTCACTACTGGGTGACCTCACCGCGTTTATCTGCTTGAAGTTCGGCCTTTCATGTTTCGTATGCACGCTAGGGAGGTTTGGGTTGTTGCTCTCTACTGTATATCAGTGTTCTCAATTTTTCTGTTTGTCCCTTCATTATTGTTAGCAATCATGAGGCGAGTTCCTGGTGGTGGGAATGTGAGACACTACTTAGTGCTATCGCTAAGAATTATTATTTTTTTAACTATGAGTAATTATACTTTCGTAGTTTACCCGTAGGAATGCACGAGCATGTTTGCTAGTAACAATAAAACATGAAGCTGATAAGAATTTGTGCCTATAGCAATATGGTGGTGTTTTCTATATTTATTATACACGTAGCAATGTAGGGACACGTACATACATAAGACATAAATGTAAAAAAATTTACGCGCGCCGTACATGATCCTAGTACCTATACAGAACATGCTACTATTGGGCCGGCTCGCGGATCAGACTGGGTCGAGAGAGAGGAATAAGAACTGGGCAAGATTAATGATGTGGGCTGGACCGGGGAAAGGAAGAGGGCCCAGTAAAAGTTTAGGATTTAGGAATAAGTTTAATGTTTTATATAACGCAAGCACATGACAATGTTTTATACAGTCTAGTTTCTAAAAGAGTTTTCTAGTATTTGTTACCTAAGAAAATTAAATAAATGAGTTAGATTTTTTAGAAAAAAACAAAAAGTCTCAAAATTTTAATGTTTTTAAAAAGCTCTAAAAAGTGGTACGTTGCAATACGGATCTCCTCCAGCCAGATTCTTAATCTTGTTTTCCGAATACAATCTTATCTTGTATCTCTGTAGCATTAAAGCAAAAGGTTTTCCATTTCTTGAAATACGTTTCTATTGTGATGGTTTTCTTTTCAATAATTGGTACATGACATGTGTTTTTGATATGTTAATTCTTTTTTTTCTATAACATCTTACTGTATTTGTGAATTATTTTATAGACAGGTGTCTCTTTTAAGTAAAATTTATTAAATTGACTCAAAATCATCTCGATTGGTGATTTCTCGTTACGTATTATTATGCAGATGCACGAGATTTGTGCATACTGTTACATGGAAATATGGAATGCTTTATTAAATACTCCCTTCATCGGAAAGAATGATGCTATTAGAGGTGGATGAAGACGCATGTGCCCTTAATTATTTGATTTTGTATGCAAAAAAATGGAAAGAGTTTGTTTCTATTTAATGCATGTAGGAGATTTGTTTCCATTTAATTATGTGTGCATGCTAAAATGACAATTATGAATGCTACAACATCTTTCTTTTTTTGGGACTGAGGGTGTACTCATTTACTTACTTTTTAGCCAAATTCAGCCTAGGTGATTGCTAGTGTGGTTTAGTGAACAAGCAAAAATGATATTTATCTAACCATTTTACATGTATTTTATATTTTTATAGCTTCCAATAGTTTGATAAATAAGTAAGTCACAAACATTCAAAAAACTTCATTATTTGTATAATTTTTCTACTAGATGCCTAACAAAACAGCAGCCTTAACCCTGACATGCATCACACATATTTTTCACGTAATTGTCATGCTAGGCAAGCATTATCTGTATAATTGTTCTACAAAATATGACATGAAAAGGATTTTTGTGTGTAATCTGTGTGTGTAAATACAAAAACAAAACATAGTGAGTACTTAGGTAACTATTGTATATACTTAGTGCACCATATACGTATTGAAGTTGTTGTATACTATTGCAAGTAGTGACTGAAATATTCATGTT
The DNA here is from genome assembly GCA_900205405.1 of Echinochloa crus-galli. NCBI lineage: Eukaryota > Viridiplantae > Streptophyta > Magnoliopsida > Poales > Poaceae > Echinochloa > Echinochloa crus-galli. The sequence goes on along the minus strand of OAMR01000004.1, from coordinate 2,322,044 downwards.
TGTGTATGATTAGTTCACAGATGATCATTATTATTAGCACTTACGGTTAAGTAGCACTGATACTAAGAGCATCTCCAACAGCATGTGTATATTTGGAGACCTAAAAAACACTTTTAGATACAAGAGAGAGAAAAATTTAGGTACTCAAAAGTTGTCTTCTCCATCATATGTATATTTGAAGACCTATTTTCAGGATGCATGACAATGATAAGTGGGGTCCATGAGTCAGTTACACAGTCTTCTCTTCTTTCCCCTCTACTTCCTATGAGCCGCTGCCACTACTTGCGCCACCACTCTCGCCTTTGGAATAGCTCTGATGTGCACGATGGAGCACCTCTGCACCTCAGGGCGATGGCAAGCGGGCCGATACGGCATGGTGACCGGGTTTGAATGTCGGCCGGCAGGGCCAGACGGTGGTCAAAGCCGGGAAGTCAAGTACGGAGGAGTGGCGAAGCGGGAGGAAGAGGGTGGTAGTTGGATGATGTGGCCAATTTTAGGCTATGACCTATTTTGACTAGTTGGATTGGTATATTTGGGTCAAAAAGAGAGAAATTTAGATCATAGCCTAAAATAGCAAACTATATAGATATGCTGTTGGAACAGTTTTTTGGACTGTTTTTAGGTATGCTGGTAATTTTTAGGTATAACAACTCATTTTAGGTAAGTTGTTGGAGATGCTAGAAGTATCTGTTTACACGTGAGCTTTCACTACTGGGTGGAACCCGGATGGTAGAGAGCAACGAGCAAAAGTGCATATGTATGATTAGAATTGAATGTTGTGTGTGGAATGTTCTTTGTTGCATGCATGTGTACGATCAGTACTCGTGCTAATAAGTGAACATCACTAAGGCCCTGTTTGGTTACAGGAAATAAAGTTTTAGTCCCGTCACGTCGAATGGAAAAATGCTAATTAGAAGTATCAAATATAAATTACTTAAAAATACATTACATAAGCGAGGACTAATTTACGATATAATCTATTAAGCCTAATTAGTCAATATAATGATACAGTAATAATTTGATAAATATGTACTAATTATAGGTTAATTAGGCTTGTTAGATTCGTCTCGCAGAGTAGATATGACTTATACAATTAGTTTTATAATTAGTTCATGTTTAATGCTTCTAATTGTCACTTATTTGAGGAACTAAACTTTAGTCCATAGGATCCAAACACACCCTAATTCTAAGTTCTAGTGAGTACCTGTTATAGGGAGTGCTACCGAGTACTACTCTTTGACTATATTACTACTTGTAAGTTATATACTCTTTTACTATATTTTGCAACCTCTGAAACTGTCTCGTATGCACGATTCGGCAATTGTACTTTTTGGTAGTAACGAGCCTCACGCTGGAAAATACTACCTAAACTTCGAGTTCCAAAAATTCCAAAAATATCAGGAAAAATCTCAGAGATTAAGTTGGACATGAGGAATCCCAATAATGTATTTGTACCTAATGAAAAGGATTTTAGCATGCTCCCAAAAATTGGAAAATGCTCTAGGACCTTAGGAATAACCCTAGAAAAATCTAGAGAATTCCTCTTAGGTTTCTAAACGCAATTTTTGAAAACTTGCACACATTATCATTACCTATATTTATTTAAATTTAATTTGAAAATAAAATTTTTCTACACTAAATTCCCTATAAATTATATAAAGCTTGGGAAATTTTTAGAAACTTGAGAAAATTATTATATTAATTAGACTTTTATTCACATCCTAAAATTCAGAAATTTTAGGGTGTGATAGTTGGGCCTATAGAGTTCTAAGTCTCATTTTATAGCGTAGCATTATGGAAACACACGTAAGGAAGCCAGAATAGAGACAAGAGAAGATGTCCTTAGGAAAAACAAGGTATGGCAGGTGCCACACCTTGCCATACCGAGTCCTCTGCCACTGAGCGTAAGGACTTTGACGCCTTTCCTTTTTGACCTGTGGGCATCGATCAATCAAATAAAACAATATGAAGGGACTACCAATCATGCCAAATCGTCCTTTGGTTAAGGGTGTTTTGCTTTTGAAAAATTACAATAGAAAATATCATTTGTCTTGGGGCCTTTTTCATTCCATGGAAATCTATAGAAAAATAGTCGGCGTCGGCGCGCGATGCAAGTAGTGCCAATTTTCTAAGAAAAGATTATGGTTGAGAACCTAGATGTCGTCGCGCGATGCAAGTAGTGCCAATTTTCTAAGAAAAGATTATGGTTGAGAACCTAGATGGCTTGTGGTTGTAGCTCTGTTGTTCTTCTAAATGGATTATCTGGATAATTATGAAATTCTGTATTTTCATATGTCTTTTTTCAAAACAATAAACTCAATTGAGGATCCTGATTCTCATTGAAATGTTGTGTCGTTGTATCTGGACAACACTTTGAGATAATCCTGATTCTGTGGCCGAAAGTGATTCTCTTTAGTTCTCTAGCATAAACTCTCAAAATCAGGATGGAGAATCACTTTACAGAATCAGGCTCCCAGCATCTTAATTTATTTCAGAGAATCACTTCACAGAATCAGTAGAGAATCACTTCTCTCTAAAAACCATTTAGTAGAGCTCCTCCTGGATTCATCAGCTCTGGGAGCTCTACCAAATAGGGCCTAAGAACTCCGAGTTGTTTGAGGTAAGAAATAATCAAGAAAATCAATTACTTTGAGGTTTTTGTATTTGAGACTTTTTTCTAGTTATACCCGTTGCAACGCACGGGCATATTTGTTAGTATGGATAAAGTATAGATAACAGTATATTAATAAACCTACAACTATCTCAATCGGTTCAATCTACCCCTTATAAGATTTGTCCTTTTTGTTTCTCTATGTACGTGTGGTATTTAAGTTAAAATTTTATGAGACGATAGAGAACCACATAAAGTATTTTATAAGATAATTATTCACATTTCATTGAAAACAACTGCTCCCACGGCTGCACCCACATATCTCTATGCCTTATGCTAAGGTATGTATATCCTCACCACGCGGTGAACTAAATTGTGTTTGTTCTATTTTTTTAACAAATGTTTGTTATATTGCGAGACGGAGAAAAGTCTGATCCCCGCTGCAAAAGACAGCGGAACTGATTTGACACCTTACTGTGTACTATTTTCATGATGAAGTGGGGTTTTTTAATTTCTCACAAGGTGTCCGGGCTTAGCTTACTGAAACCATATTAACAGATTTGCTTAGTTTCATATGCCATCTTCATCATAATAGTACATTATTTTAAACTTTAGTCCATAGATCCGAACACAGCCTCAGTGTGCCATCTTCCGTCAGGCTGACTGGCTGAGCAGCCTTTTTTTCATAAGCAGTTTTTCCGTGGACCCCGTCTGATCGAGGCCAAATTAAGCCCCTGTTTAGTCAAAAAAGCATTCACCGTACAAAAGAAGATTCTCATCACATCAAAATATCGGCCCATGCATAGAGTATTAAATGTAGATGAAATTAAAAACTAACTGCACAGTTTTTGTTGTACTCTGCGAGACGAACATTTTGAGCCCGATTAATCAATTTTTAGACAATTTTTCACACGTACAAACAAAATGCTACAGTAACGCAATAATTACAAAGTAACCCCAAACCCTCGAATCCCCGCCCCCTATTTTGCATTGCCCAAAGGCCGCCACCGTCCTGCCGGTCTCCTACATGTCAAGCAGAACACACGAAAACTACTCAAAGGTTCTAGCTCTGGTCGATCCTGGGGATTTTGTATGAATTAAATTATACTTGATCAGATTGTAATTGAGTGCCTGAATCATTAAACTAGACAAAGCTTTTTTTCAGGACCTTCGAATAATTCACCGAAAAAGATGATCCAGAAGCGTCTCTGACTGTGACTGACTGAAATTCCTGACGTACTTTGGATGTAAATCACCTAAAAAGATGCTTTGCTTTGGCGCCACACGTGTGGTCAGATCATGGAGGGGCGCCACACGACCACTGCATTTACTTTGGTTTGCAAGCTTTTGGAGAAGGTTCTTTATTCTGTAGAATATATGCAGACAAATACAAGCGCATTAACCGGCCTTTCTGGGAACGTCAAATCTATTTGATTGGTGTTGGGGGCGAGGGTACCCAAACCTATGGAATAGCCGTCCGTCCTCGGTAAAACATTAATCTCATGCGATTAACCAGAAAAAGAGAAACGGAAGTTAAGGCTCACGGCCCAGCAACAAACGAAGGCTCAATCAAGGCGCCCCGTGGCATGCCTCGACGCGAACTATAATCTCCACTTCGCTCGAGGGAACCGACCCCTCGAGCGAATCGGAGAACTCCGCTTCAGTCGAGGCCTGAGGATCGAGCCTCGAGCAACCCACGGAATGGGGAGAGCTCCGCCTTGGTCGAGACCCTCGCTCCGACGGACAATTAATGGCGCTCACTACCATCGTGTGTCCAAAGTCAAAAGGCACATCTCTCGCCATACCGCCCTGACAGCCACGACCCCTCCCGTCGCATCCGCCAACTCCCGTCACTATGCTGCCAACCGAGGCTCTGTGCGGGCAGGCCGGCGCTGTGCGAACAGAGCCCGTCACTCCGAGCTCCTGTGCTGCCAACTCCGACGACTCGAAGACCTCCGTCGGACGGGAGAGACCCTCGAGCACACAGCAGGAGAAGAAAACAGGACGGCGGAGGTATGGCGGGTCATTCCGAGCGCTATGCGACCAACCCCGGCGTGAACAAGGCCGGGTCTCTCCAACTCCCTGTGCTACCGACTCCCACCGCGATTTCCCACAGAAGGGGCTGTGCATAGGCATGGGAGACCCTCGAAATATCTCAAAACCACTCCTCGGCGTCATCACCAGTACAAGAATCGACTACAGCAAATAAGGACAAAGAAGCACGCCCAACGCCACTCCTACTACTGTGCTGCAACTATGCCTGTGCAGCAAAACACTCCTGTAACCCCTCTTCCTTGGCCTATAAAAGGAGGGGGTGATCGAGCAAAAGAAGAGAGACAGAGGAAGAATCTGCATACACTCAGAAAAACCACGATATTGGCACTCCGCCTCAATCATCCGGGACTCGGAGGTCTAGCCTCTCATCCCAACCTGCTTGTACCCCCTACTACTTGCATTCTGGTGCAGAATAATACATCGCACATACCACCTTGCTGGAAGTACGGTCTTCCGACCGGAACCAGGATAAACCCGTGTCTCGTGTTATCTTCTGCATCAACCATCAGGGGAGGGAACACAACGCATTTCTGGTTGGTGTCGGGACCACGATTTCTAAACACCGACAGTGGTGCGACAGGTAGGGGACTCGCGTTGTGATCGATTGTTTCATCCACCATCTCCCTTGATGGCAACCCGAGTCGTACGCGACAACCTTTTTTCGATGCCAGCATCGGATCAACTCCCTGCCGGATTCGAAATCCGGTTCGGGAGTCTTGACTTCAGCGCGACTGGCGATGGCTACAACATGCAGCTCCTGATGAGGAACGCCAGCATGAGCATGCCACCACCACTCCCATCACCATCACCACGACGCAAAAGGCGTTCGCGTCAACGCGCGCGGTGAACGCGCGGGGAGCAACGCGGAACGGCCCACGCCGGCTCCCCCGAACGGGTTGAGCCGGCACGACAAGGGCAAAAAAACACTACCACCGCGGCACAACCAGCCGGGGATAGCACGGTCGACCCGTGGCGAAACCCCGGTGAGACACGCACCGCAACCATGACCTTATTCATCAGTTGACACGGACATGACGACATATGAGGATTTGCCGGGCCACCACCTGATCTCAATCCGCAACCTCATAGCAACGTCACCAGACGACGACTACCCTGACTCTGGCAGCGAGGCATCCAAGAGCTGCCGGAGGATCCCCGAATGGGATTACTCAGGGCTTCGCAATCGAGAGGCCTTCTTATCATTCCAGGTTGCGGCAGATTATTGCCTAACCTGCTCTGACGACCCTAGCGAGGGGGATTACGATCCCGCCATGGAATGCTTCGTCGTCCTTCCGGGAAAGGATGGCGGAGATGACGGGGTAGGAGAGCCAGCGCACGTCAGGGATCGCGAACAGGCGCACAACAACGTTGCACTTGCGCAAGCACAACTGGCCCAAGTCCGCGAACTTGAAAGTCAAGCTTGAAGAAGAACGCCGACAGGTCCGAGATCTTCGGGCAACGCTTGAGGACAATCGTCCTATGCGCGGCGTGCGTACCAGGGAAGCCGGGCGCATAGCACGAGCCCGCATCGAGGCTGATGACGATGTGGACGACCCACTCGCGTTAGCCAGGGCAAGCCAAAAGCTTATCGCCGCGGCAACTCTGATTCGAGGCATGCCCGAGCCATCAACGCCCGAAGGCCGAAACCTGCGCCAAGAGGCGCAACTCCTAATTGAGCAAGCGGATGTGCAGCAAGCCGAAAGCTCAGCGTCTCGCATCCGCAGTTCCGCCGGGCCAAAAACCGGTGGAGCAACGCGGGAGCACGAGGCATCGGCACAAACCCCGCGAAGGGACAATCCAATGCCACCCCCGCCCTCAAATAAGGGAAAGGCACTTTCCGTGCACGTACGCATCGGGAGGAAGCCTCTCAAGGAGCGAATCATTGACACACGTGGTGACGCCAGCGACGACGATGCTCGCAACACCCTCAACAGAAAGAGGCGGGATGGTGCATCTCGCGGTTTCCACCCCGACCGTGGAGGCCGCTACGACAGCGACGAAGACAAGAGCCCAACGCCAGAGCCCCCAGGAACCTGGGTATTTGGCCGAGAGATTCGTGTGGCCTCGATTCCCGCACGATTCAGGCAGCCGACGACCATCACCAAGTACTCGGGGGAGACGGACCCGAGGTGTGGCTCAACGACTATCGCCTCGCCTGTTTATTGGGCGGCGCAACCGACAACGCCATGATCATCCGCAACTTGCCGCTTCATTTGGCGGATTCTGCGCGGACATGGCTAGAGCACCTACCCGCGAACCAGATTCACGACTGGAACGACCTCGTGAAGACGTTCGTGGGTAACTTTCAGGGCACCTACCTACGCCCTGGAAATTCATGGGACATTCGAGGGTGTCGCCAAACATCCAACGAGTCCCTTCGTGATTTCATCCGCCGCTTCTCCAAGCGTTGCACCGAGCTCCCGAGTGTGGGTGACTCTGAACTCATCCACGCTTTCCTCGAAGGCACAACCTGCCGGAACTTGGTGCGCGAGATAGGACGCAGTCCTCCTACTAGCGTAAACGAACTGTTCGACGTCGCCACCAATTTTGCCTCCGGTGAGGAGGCGGTTGGAGCCATCTTTGATTGTGGAAGGGGGAAGCGGACAGAGGAAACGCCCGCTGAGGGCAGCAAGTCCAAAGGATCCGCCAAGAAACAAAGGCAAGGCAAGAAGGGGAAGAGGCCCTAAAAAGCCTCGCGCCGACAAGAGCAGACCGAGGACCCTGACGAAATGCTCGCAGTCGATCCTACTGCGCCCAAAGCTCCTTGAGGCCCCCCTCGAGGAGGCGGCATCTTCGATGACATGCTCAAGAAACAATGCCCTTATCACAAGGGCGTCGTAACCCACACCCTCGAGCAGTGCGGAATGCTAAAGAAATACTTCAACCGCGCCGCTTCAAAGGACGAATGGGGAAAAAGGGACATGGGCGACGGGAGTGGCCAAGGCTTCCCGGAGGTGGAGAACGTCTTCTTCATTTTCGGTGGGCCAACCGCGAACATGACCCCTCGGCAGCGCAAGCGCGAGCGCCGAGAGGTATTCTCCATACACAAGGCGGGGCCGTCGTACCTCAACTGGTCAGAAGAGACCATCTCCTTCAGTCGAGAGGACCACCCCAACTACATCCCGAACCCGGGGCAATACCCGCTTGCCGTTGATCCTATCATCGGCAATACCCGGTTCTCCAAGGTACTCATGGATGGAGGTAGCAGCCTCAATATCATGTACGCTTCATCCTTGGAGCTCATGGGCATCGGGAGGGACACGCTACACCCCAGCAAGGCGCCGTTCCATGGCGTTGCGCCGGGAAAGCGAGTTCAGCCCCTCGGGCAGATCGATCTGCTAGTTTGCTTCTGTACCCCCGACAACTTCCGCAGGGAGACCCTGACCTTCGAAGTGGTGGGATTTCGAGGTGCGTACCATGCCATCCTCGGCCGCCCATGCTACGCCAAGTTTATGGTGATCCTAAACTATACCTACCTCAAGTTGAAGATGCCGGGACCAAACGGCGTCATCACCGTGGCCCCATCATTCGAACATAAGCGTACTACAATGCAATACGCCGACTCGAGGACAAATTCCATGGCCTCAAGCTCAACCACATCGTGCGAAAGTACAACGAGGAAGCCAATGAATTAGCGAAGCATGCAGGCAGTTTCGAGCCCGCAGAGCACACCAAGGCTGTGCCCCTCGACCCAGGTGTTCCCAGCGACAAGATGGTGCGGATCAGCTCGACCCTCGACATCAAATAGGAGGTGGTGCTCGTCGACTTACTCCGTGCCAACGCCGACATCTTCGCATGGAGCCCCTCGGATATGCCAGGCATACCGAGGGAGGTCGCCGAGCACTCCCTTGACATCCTGCCCCATTCCAAACTGGTGGTTCAACGCCTGCGACGCTTCGGCGAGCACAAACGCAAGGCCATTGGTGAGGAGCTGCGCAAGCTCCTCGAGGCCGGATTCACCAAGGAGGTATTTCACCCTAACTGGCTTGCCAATCCTGTTTTAGTTAAGAAAAAGAATGGGAAGTGGAGGATGTGCATAGATTACACCGGTTTAAATAAAGCATGTCCAAAAGTCCCTTTTCCTCTACCATGTATCGATCAGATCGTAGATTCAACCGCATGATGCGAGCTGTTATGTTTCCTTGATGCTTATTCTGGTTTCCACCAAATTAAGATGAAAATTTCTGACCAACTGGCAACCTTCTTTATCACGCCTTTTGGTATTTTCTATTATGTCACGATGCCATTTGGACTTCGAAATGCCGGAGCTACATACCAGCGATGTATGCTTCGTGTTTTTGGAGATCATATTGGGCGAACCATAGAAGCATACGTTGACGATATTGTAGTAAAATCCAGGAAGGCGGA
>OAMR01000004.1:2297009-2307819 GCA_900205405.1 Echinochloa crus-galli | reverse complement strand
TCTTCATGTTCCTCTTCATTCTTGGAGAAGACCAGAATGTCATCAATGAATACCACCACGAACTTGTCCAGATAGTCCATGAACACGCTGTTCATCAAGTACATGAAGTATGCAGGAGCATTGGTCAATCCAAAAGACATGACCAAGAACTCATACAACCCATACCGAGTGGTGAAAGCGGTCTTAGGCACATCTGACGGGCGGATCCTCATCTGATAGTAGCCCGAACGAAGATCAATCTTGGAGAACACACAAGCTCCCCTCAACTGATCGAACAGATCATCAATCCTCGGCAGCGGGTACTTGTTCTTGATGGTCACTTCATTGAGGGCTCGATAGTCCACACATAACCTCTGAGTACCATCCTTCTTGTCGACGAACAATACCGGTGCTCCCCATGGCGAAGCACTCGGACGAATGTACCCCTTGGCCAACAATTCGTCCAACTCCTTCTTGAGCTGCTCCAGCTCCTTCGCTCCCATCCTATACGGCCTCTTGGCTATAGGTGCAGTGCCAGGTTTTAGTTCAATAACGAATTCAACATCTCGTTCTGGAGGCATACCTGGCAACTCGTCAGGGAACACATCCGGGAACTGGCTCACCACCCTGATGTCTTCAATCATTGTCCCTTCAGCTTGATTTGCTTGGCCTTGCTCTGAGGAACTGGCTGCCTGGTACTCCACCTTGTCACCGGACTCTGCTGTCAGCTGGATGGTCCTCGTAGCACACCTGATCACTGCATCATATCTGGTCATCCAGCTCATACCCAAGATCAGATCAAATCCAAGGGTCTCCAGCACTACTGGGCTCGCCTTGAACCCTACCCCCCTTATTATGATGGGGACATGGGGGCACCGTAGGGTGGCCCGCTGCTCACCCCCTGGCGAGCTCACTATCATGGCGCTCATCATAGGCTTTAATGCTAGCATATTCTTCTTTACAAAAGCAGCAGAAATGAAAGCATGCGAAGCTCCAGAATCGAATAGAATAGTGGCAGGGGTCGAATTAACAAGAAACGTACCCACAACAACATCAGTAGCTGCCTCTGCTGTCTCTGCGCTGGTGTGGTTGACCTTGCCTCGAATAGGGACCTGTGGAGCCTGACCTCCCTGAGCCTGCTGCTGTCCGGCTGGTGGCTGAGCCCTCTTGGGGCAAGTATTGGAGAAGTGCCCCTGCTCCCCACAACGGTAACACGACCTGGGTCCCACTGGTACAGTGTTGGCTGGACTGAGGCGCTGAGCTGGACCTGGCTGCTGAACTGGCCTCGGTGGCACCTGGGTGCGCTGAGCTGGACTCATCTGGGACTGACCCTGTGGACGCTGCTGGTACTGCTGCTGCTGCTGAGGTGCCCGGGGAAACTGGGGTCGTGGAAACTGGGGTCGCTGCTGGTACTGACCCCTGCTGAGCACGCTGGACTGCCCCTGGAAGCGCTGCTGGCCTCCCACCTGCTGACTCTGGGGAGGTGTGAAGCGTGGACGACTGCTGCTGCCCATCTGCTGCCCCTGGAGCTTCCTCTTCTTCTCCTCCATCTCACGACGCTTGCTCTCTAGCAACAGAGCGCCGTCCACCAGCTCGTAGAAGGTCGGGAACTTCGTGCACAACAGCTGGTACTGGAGAGCATCCTGCAGACCATCACGGAACCTGGTCTGCTTCTTCTGATCCGTGGCCACGTCCTCTGGAGCGTAACGGGCCAGTGCAAGGAACTTGTCACGATAAGCCGTGACACTCATCCCCTCCTGCTTCAGTGCCAGGAACTCCTTCTTCTTCAGAGTCATCAATGCGTCAGGCACGTGGTGCGAGCGGAAGCTGTCACTGAACTGCTGCCAAGTGATCTGAGTGCCAGCCGGACGTGAAGACTGGTATGAATCCCACCAGTCCAACGCCGGCCCCTGAAGCTGCCCTCCGGCGTACAGTACCTTCTCTCTGTCATCGCACTGGGCGATGTCCAACTGTCTCTCCACTGCCTTGAGCCAGTCATCTGCCTCAAGGGGGTCGCTGGCCTTGCTGAAGGTCGGCGGGCGTCCCTTCAGAAACTCGCCCCTCTTGTCTCTGGGCGGTGCAGCTGCCTGAGGGTGCGGGTTGTTCTGGTTCTGCTGGATCAGCCTCATGGTTTCCGCCATCTGGTGCATCATCTGAACCTGAGCATACATCAGCTGCTCAATGGTGGGGATCTGATGGTTCGGATTCAGGTTCGGGGGCGGATTCTGGTGCGGAGGCTGTCCGCTCGCATTGCCCCCGGGGTGAGCCATCTATAATCACAAGGGTTAGATATTAGAGGGTTAGTGCAAGATAAATATATATACCCCTGCTATCTAACAATAAAGTCCTTAAGCCTTATTCCTATAACTAGATGGTCGCAGACTGGTGTCTACGCCCATCACAATCATTACAAAGAACCAAATCAGACATAAGCATAATAACAATAAGTACAAGCATGTAAAGGCATAAACTCACACAAGACTCGACTGTTAGGTTTTTAAAATTTTTAAAACATGGGGGTCTCCTAGTAATTTGTCAACCGTACTATCTAGGCTGCGTTCCTACAGTCAGCACGGCTCTGATACCAATCTGTCACACCCGGATTTACACAAAACCCGAATGTGGCCATATGTGTGCCCAGGAAGTCCACAGACACATATAGCGAACAAATATGGTAAAAATCAGAGTACAATGCTTCATTATTCATCAATAGTAGCGTTTACATCAGAGTTTTGCATAAATGAAATACATGGACAGCGGAAGACTAATACATCTCTCTAAGCGTAGCCGCAATCCCACAGGGACTCTGACTGGGAGAACGCCAACTCAGAAGTACGGCAAATCCTCGGGAAACTCCACAGCATAATCAGCCTGACTCCAATCTGTTACCCGTCCGGGATTTTGCCCAAAAATAGTAATAACAGCAAGTGTAAGTAATGGAAATTACTTAGCAAGTATAGCACGGGGGATGAGGCAGAAAAGGCTTGACACTGGCTTTACTGCATTAGCACTTTTAGTTGGTTCGTTTTAACTTTATCCAAGTTACTACAAGTGAATGAGAACCCGGTTGTAACCCAATTAATAGTGTAAGTGACATTAAACAGGAATAAATACCATATTCTAATCAAAAAGGATCCAGGCCGCTCGTGACCCTGAGCAAGGCTATCATGATAGATCGTACACTCTGCAGAGGTTTCGCCCTTTACCCACCAGTCGCGTAAAAGTTCAAAGGAACTTTGCACCCAACCACGCACATCAACACTTCCGAGGTGTGACTGCATAGGGACGCTACGAGGCTTTCACAAGACACCCTAACAAGTCAGTAGCCGCTGGAGTACTATACGGCCTGTCTCTTATACACATCTTAGCAAAATACTACCCATATGCAAAAACCCATAGGAATACAAGGACAGGGAAAGTGAATGCTAGGTACAACCTTAATGGTAGACAATATTAGACACATGCGTATGTAATGAACATTGTATTAAAAGAGTGAGTAGGTAGCAAGGATTGTCCGTGCTATAACTTGCCTTAAATCCAATTAATAGCTGCTCAAAGTACCCAAATTAATTAATGTAAGTCAACATTAAGCAGTATTAAATATCATCTTCTAATCATAAAAGGATCCAGGCTGCTCGTGACCCTGAGCCGGGCTATCATGATAGATCGTACACTCTGCAGAGGTTTCGCCCTTTACCCACCAGTCGCGTAAAAGTTCAAAGGAACTTTGCACCCAACCACGCACATCAACACTTCCGAGGTGTGACTGCATAGGGACGCTACGAGGCTTTCACAAGACACCCTAACAAGTCAGTAGCCGCTGGAGTACTATACGGTGGTGAAAACTTAGGCACCGAGATCGACGTACGCCCACGGAGTCACACCGTGAGGGGGTCGATGGCGTCCGGAGCGCGGGTATCGCACCCATATTGCGCAACGTGCAGAGTTCTCAATCGCTGAGACTCCTACACGGGACTGGGTCTAACGTGACCTAGCCGACGGGGCTACCGTCCTCGGTGGAATCGGGAAAACACCCCGTGCCTTGCCTCCCACAACGCCGCTGGCCCCTCGGTAACCACTATCAAGCTAGAGCCGTACAAGCTACTTGACCAAGACCAGAGCCCATTTAGTTCCGGCGGTGGCGACAGGCTCCTGGGTTGCCGCTTTAAGAACCGGTCCTTAGAGGGAGACACTAGAGCAAAGCACACCGCACATGCTCTAGCTCCCTAATCCATGTTGCTAAAAAGCAAGTTTTAACATTTAAGTTGAAGTGGACCAGTTAATACAAGTTTAACAGTTAAATAAAGGTGACAGTAGCTGCGCCTAGCAAAATACTACCCATATGCAAAAACCCATGGGAATACAAGGACAGGGAAATAAATACTAGGTACAACCTTAATGTTAAACAGTATTAGACACATGCGTATGTAAAGAACAGTGAATTAAAAGTGAGGTAGGTAGCAAGGATTGTCTGTGCTATAACTTGCCTTCCTCGGAGTACGGCTGCTGCTGCAAATCCTGCTCCGGCACGTCCTCAACGTACTCGTAGTCCAACGCTACGGGCTCACCGACTGGACACGAACATCACGCATGCATTCAAAACAATCATTACATGCAAACGAAATTAATCTATTAGAACAGTACACCAAACAGTAAAAACAGTACAAAAATAGGAGCTAAAAATAATCTACGCTTCGCTACGATCACATGAGCGCGAAAATCACGCAAATAGGAGCTAAAACGTGAAAGTTATAGCGTTTCTAAGATTCGGGGGCTTGCTGGCAAAGTTTTAAAATTTCCAGGGGCCTAAACGAATAAAACAGGACCTATTTGTCGTAACGGGCCAACGAGACAAACTTGTCACGATACGCCGTGACACTCATCCCTTCCTGCTTCAGCGCCAGGAACTCCTTCTTCTTCAGATTCATCAAGGCCTCCGGCACGTGGTGCGAGCGGAAGCTGTCACTGAACTGCTGCCAAGTGATCTGAGTGCCAGCCGGACGTGAAGACTGGTATGAATCCCCCCAATCCAACGCCGGCCCCTGAAGCTGCCCTCCGGCGTACAGTACCTTCTCTCTGTCATCGCACTGGGCGATGTCCAACTGTCTCTCCACTGCCTTGAGCCAGTCATCTGCCTCAACATCCCGTGGCGGATTCCAGCTCAACACATCGCTGACTTTCTTCGGATCAACTGCCACTCCTACATTGGACAACACGTGTCCCAGAAAGGCCACTTCCTTCAGCCAGAACTCACACTTGCTCAGCTTGGCGTACAACTGACGTTCCCGAAGTCTCTGCAGCACCAATCTCAAGTGTTCTTCATGTTCTTCCTCATTCTTGGAGAAGACCAGAATGTCATCAATAAATACCACCACGAACTTGTCCAGATAGTCCATGAACACGCTGTTCATCAAGTACATGAAGTATGCAGGAGCATTGGTCAATCCAAAAGACATGACCAAGAACTCATACAACCCATACCGAGTGGTGAAAGCGGTCTTAGGCACATCTGACGGGCGGATCCTCATCTGATAGTAGCCCGAACGAAGATCAATCTTGGAGAACACACAAGCTCCCCTCAACTGATCGAACAGATCATCAATCCTCGGCAGCGGGTACTTGTTCTTGATGGTCACTTCATTGAGGGCTCGATAGTCTACACACAACCTCTGAGTACCATCCTTCTTGTCGACGAACAATACCGGTGCTCCCCATGGCGAAGCACTCGGACGAATGTACCCCTTGGCCAACAATTCGTCCAACTCCTTCTTGAGCTGCTCCAGCTCCTTCGCTCCCATCCTATACGGCCTCTTGGCTATAGGTGCAGTGCCAGGTTTTAGTTCAATAATGAATTCAACATCTCGTTCTGGAGGCATACCTGGCAACTCGTCAGGGAACACATCCGGGAACTGGCTCACCACCCTGATATCTTCAATCAATGTCCCTTCAGCTTGATTTGCTTGGCCTTGCTCTGAGGAACTGGCTGCCTGGTACTCCACCTTGTCACCGGACTCTGCTGTCAGCTGGATGGTCCTCGTAGCACACCTGATCACTGCATCATATCTGGTCATCCAGCTCATACCCAAGATCAGATCAAATCCCCCTGTACCGACTCCTAAAAAAGAGCGAACATTTTTCTTGTACCCCCGTGGCTCAAAAAGCCCTCGACAGGCTAAAAGCGTCACTCGCGCGAGCACCAATTTTAACGCCACCTAAGGAGGGCGAGCGCCTCTACCTCTACGTAGCCGCAACGACTCAAGTAGTCAGCGGAGTCATCGTCCTAGAAAGAACTGAGGAAGGGCACGCTCTGCCCGTCCAAAGGCCGGTATGCTATATCAGCGAGGTACTGAGTGAAACCAAGACGCGATATCCACAAATCTAGAAGCTGCTCTACGCAGTAGTGCTAGCTCGGCGCAAATCGCGCCACTACTTCGAAGCTCATCCTGTCACCGTGGTCTCATCTTTCCCCTTGGGGGAGATACTCCGCAAACATGATGTCTCGGGTAGAATAGCCAAATGGTCCGTGGAATTGATGGGTGAAACCCTCACTTATGCCCCCCGCAAGGCAACTAAATCGCAAATCTTGGCCAATTTCGTGGCAGAGTGGACCGACACACAGCTGCCCCCACCACAGATCCAAGCCGAATGTTGGATCATGTACTTCGACGGGTCGGTGATGAAAACCAGTGCGGGCGCAGGCTTGCTCTTCGTCTCACCCCTCAGAGAACATATAAGGCACGTGGTACGCTTGCACTTTTCGGCGTCCAACAACATGGCCGAATATGAGGCCTTACTAGCTGGCCTTCGCATAGCCATTGAATTGGGCGTTAAACGCCTCGACATCCGGGGAGATTCACAATTGGTCATCGACTAGGTTATGAAGGAGGCAAGCTGCCACGACGACAAGATGCAAGCGTACTACAGTGCAGCACGCCGACTCGAGGACAAATTCCATGGCCTCGAGCTCAACGACATCGCGCGAAAATTACCCTCGGATCGAACCGAGGCCTGGCGCATCGCGAGAAAGGCCAAGTCGTTCCTCATTATCGATAGGGAATTGTACAAGCGCAGCCCCTCCGGAATTTTGCAGCGGTGCATTCCAATCCCGGAGGGAAGGGAGCTCATTCGAGACATCCACGCTGGCGTATGCGGCCACCACGTGGCGCCCCGTACCCTCGTGGGCAACGCGTTTCGCCAAGGCTTCTACTGGCCCACGGCTATTGCAGACGCGAACGAAATCGTGCGCACCTGCGAAGGGTGTCAATTCTACGCACGCAAAACCCACCTCCCGGCCCACGTCTTGCAAACTGTTCCTATCACATGGTCGTTCACCGTATGGGGGCTCGACCTCGTTGGTCCAATGTGAGCAGCGCCCAGGGGCTTTACACATCTGCTGGTGGCCATCGACAAGTTCTCGAAATGGATCGAGGCTCGACCAATCAGCAGCATCAGATCCGAGCAGGCTGTGCAATTCTTCACAGATATAATTCACAGATTCGGGTCCCCAATTCGATAATAACTGACAATGGCACCCAGTTTACAGGCAAGAAATTCTTGGAATTCTGTGACGACCATCATATCCACGTGGATTGGTCGGCCGTAGCACATCCACAGACAAACGGCCAAGTAGAACGTGCCAACGGCATGATTCTACAAGATCTCAAACCAAGAATATTCAACAAGCTGAATAGATTCAGCGGAAAATGGGTGTCAGAACTACCCTCGGTAATTTGGATCCTTAGAACAACCCCAAGCAGAGCCACGGGTTTTACCCCATTTTTTCTCGTCTATGGCACCGAGGCTATCCTCCCCACAGATTTGGAATATGGGTCCCCAAGGCTCAGAGCCTACCAATAGGAAAGGAACAAGCAAGTTCGGGAAGACTCACTCGACCAAGCGGACGAAGCTCGAGACGTCGCGGTCTTACATTCGGCCCGGTACCAGCAGTCGCTTCGAAAGTATCAAGCCCAAAAGGTTCGACGACGATACCTCAACAAGGGGGACCTAGTGCTAAGGCTGTGACAAGACAATTGAGGGCGCCACAAGCTCACACTAAGCTCACATCGCCCTGGGAAGGGCCCTACATCGTCGCTGAGGTCCTCAAACCAGGCACATACAAGCTCGCAAACGAGAAAGGCGAAGTATTCGCCAACGCCTAGAACATCCAACAGCTACGTTGCTTCTACCCTTAAGCTTTCAAGAATTTATGTACATTTGTACTTATTTCAATAAAAAATAAAGGACCTTAAAATGAGTAAGACTTGGCTTACCATCAAAAAAAGCCAAGTCTCACTCGGGGGCTAATTCGGGGGGCACCCCTCCTAAAATTGTCCCAATTTTAAAGTTTTTTTATAAATTCTTTCATTATGTCCATCTCATGTAATTGCCAAAAGGCAGTTCGAGGCATAGAATGATTAAGGCCAAGGGCCGGATGAGTCGAGGGACCGCCTACGCCTTCGAAAGGATACGGCATCCCCCTCGCCACCCTACGCTAAGGGCATGTTTGGCATAGCTCCAGCTCCAAACTCCAGTCCAAATTTGCACTTTCTATGCTAAATTAGTATACTTTAAATATTAATATTTAATACAAACTATAAACAAAATGATTCATCTCGATACTCTTTGTGTAATCTCAGCTCCAACTCCAAGATTTGTTGGAGTTCCTCATACCCAGCTCCAAGAACTCCATGAATTTTCTGGAGTTGGAGCTGTGCCAAACAGGACCTAAAATTACTCTTTGAACGATACTCTCCTCGACAAGCCCTTTTCAAATTCAGTAAGATAAACGTGATAAAGAAATCATAATTCAAATAAAAACTCGAATGTGTGTTTCAAAGCATAAAATTGTTTAAACCACTAGAGTGCTTATTACATAAAAATCCCTAAACAACTCAGGGAGCAGGGTCATCGGGGTCTTCGGGGGTGGCGTCATCTTCGTCTTCAGCGTCGGGAAGGAGGTCACTCTCGAAGATTCGCGCGAGGGTGGCAGCAGGAGCAGAGGCAGCGGCAGCGGCAGCGGCACTCTCCACGACGGCCAGTGCAGCGTCGTCGTCGAGGTCATCCGCCACCACGTAGCCACCGCTGACCGCCTCGAGGTCCACGACAAAGTGTGTCGAGATCACCCTGAGGGTCTTCTGCACGCCGAGGAGAAGGGCCCCCTTCAGGCGCTTGGTAACGCAACCACCCAAGGCCCTTAGACGGCTGGCCACCGAGCTGCCCGACTAGGACTCGAGGGCGTTTGGCCCCTCGACCTCCTTGCAGACGGCAAGGGCTACTTCCCGTATCTCCTCGAGGTCCTCCTGGGCCTTCGAATAGGCCATCTGGAGCGACTCCGCCTGTAAGGAAGTCTCCTCCGCAGCCTTCCGCACCTCTGAAAGCCCAAAAGCAAAATCAGATAAGTTTTCTCTCCCTCCGTCACCGCCACGGTGAGCAGGTCGATAGCCTCGCCCTGGGTCTTCAATTGGGCCTCAGCCACGGCAAGCGCCGAGTGCCACTACTGCAGCTGCCCCCGGGCTTCGGCAAGGGCGGCACGCTCCTGCTGAAGCTCGCCCTCGAGTGCCGCCAGCGCTTGCGTTCACCGATGGAGCTCATCCCCTTGCCGAAGGACCTCTTCTGCAGTCTCCACGGCGAGTGTTCTCTCACGCAGGTGTTCTCGCTCAGCGTGGCTCAAGGCCTCCCTTAGCTGATGCACCTCGACGTGCGCATCAGCAAGTTCGGCGACCTTTCGCCTGGCCATCTCCCTCAAATCATGTTATTAACACAACAGATAAAAATGAAAAAAGGGGGAGAGACGCAAAACGTGCAACAAAATTAGTGATTAAGTCACTTACCCGGTGGACGTCCAAACCCCGACCAAGGTGGAGATCAAGGACCTGATTCATGGCTTCTTGGACCGTGGTCCCCAAGGCCCGCTGTTCCTCCCATAGGAGGCGCTCGGCCTCAGCAGCCTTGGCCAGGCCGGGAGGGACGCCGCGACGACCGAGCCCAAAATTGCGCCAGGCCTCGAAGGCCGGAATGCCAGGAAGGAACCCACGACCCTCTCCTCCCAAGGGCTCCAGGTCCCGTCACGGAATCCTGGAGCATCCTCCTCCCCATCCTCCTGACCACCCTCGAGGGTGGCCGGGAGGGTCGTCATTGCGGAGCCGGCCCCGGACACCTCCTCGACCTCCGCTGTACCGATGCCTCCAGCTGCGGTCTGACCCGCGTCTTCAGCGCGGGCCACACCTTCCACCACCCCCGTGCCCTCGGTCGGCACGGAGGTCTCTATCACCCCCGCAACGGCACGGGCCGCATCCTCCACAGGGAGAGTCGAGGGCGTCTCCCTGGCCCGCTCCTCGCCCGCCACCGCCGACACTTCTCCAACCGCCGCCTGCCCCCTTGATCGGGCGGCCCCTCGCATGAGAGCCGCCCGATACCGGGCGACAATCCCCGATGCTTGGGGTGCCCCGGATGGCGGTGGCGCTGCCGAACGAGGCGTGGCGCGCGCCGACACCTTCAGCGCCTTCGTCGGTGCCAACGGAAGCGGTGCCGGCGGACCGGATTGGCTGACAGAAACCAAGTCAACGAAATTTGATCAACAACTTTTGAATTAAGCCCGAGAAAGGAATGGCAACTTACCTAACCTGGATGAGGTGGCTCAGCTTGCGCTTCTTGCTGCTCGAGGGCCGCCGAGCCCTCGAACGACCACGGCCCCTCGACGACGGGGTCTCGCTCATGGGCCTCGAACCCGCAGGTGCGGAGCTTTCAGCCCCAGTGGCCCCCGGGGCAACGGTCGCCTTGTCCGCCCCAGGCACCGACGGGCTCCGAGCTCGAGCCCCTGCAGCAGCCGCCG
>OAMR01000004.1:2227666-2289830 GCA_900205405.1 Echinochloa crus-galli | reverse complement strand
GAAACTGACAGTACCGGTAATCTTTATCTTTTCAATCATATAGTAAGAATTGAACCTTGTAGTCTCTTCAAAAATGATTATGGCTGAAATGAATCTGAAAGGAACTCAGATAGTATCATTGTTTTTTGGTTGCTAATATATGTTTTTTGGTTGTCTCATTGTTTTGCTTGCCCCGAATGAAAATATAATGCATGATTAGCTATATGTTTTGATGATGGATTAATCAGGTGCACGGTTGA
Organism: Echinochloa crus-galli; assembly: GCA_900205405.1. Taxonomy (NCBI): domain Eukaryota; kingdom Viridiplantae; phylum Streptophyta; class Magnoliopsida; order Poales; family Poaceae; genus Echinochloa; species Echinochloa crus-galli. The sequence continues at coordinate 2,289,591 of OAMR01000004.1, read as the reverse complement.
TCTAAAGACTTCTGCCTTTAGTTGTTTATCATATTCTAGAATAGGCTCTTCAGTTCACAAACTACAAAGAAAGATTAAAATTGCTATTATGGTTGACTTAAAATCATACTTGCAATATTCGAGAAATAAAATCATACTTGTAAAAGAAGCCAATGTTCTGTACCTAGACCTAAGGTTCTTCTGCCATACGTCCATACTGTCTCATAATTTTGAGCTATTGTGTATGTGCAGCTCTGTTGGACTGCTTCCATAATGTTTTGAAGTTTGTTTTTGTGAGTTTAACCTCTAAGCTAAATTATCCAATGATAATGCAAAGTGTTTGGTGGTTGGTGGATGTGCTTGTGGGCAGGTACAGGAAGGCAGCATGGGAACAAGCAACAGATCTGCAAATATGCAAACAACATTCAAATGTTTTTTACAGGAGGCCAATTTGTAAAAATGATAAAAGCATATTCAAATTATTTTGCAGGCATTGAAGTGGGCACCATGGTCTCAATTGGCCAGCATCTTTCATTTCAAGCTCTCTCCATTATGCTCTAATCCTGTGATATTGGTCATCAGGTTGGAACTTGGAACTAATTTCCATCGCTTGTGTAGGTGACGTTTGCAGTGCATGGTCTGCGAAAATGACACGTACATTTTGATGGTATTTGCAGTGCTGTGGACTAACAGAGAATGCACTGCTGGATTATTTGTTCTTATGTGTTCCTTGGTCAAATAAAGACAGCAGTTCCTCAGACATTTCTATTGCTAATGGAAGATGACGTCCGGCCTGGCTGATCCTTGGCATACTAGCTGGTGCTAAGTCCAGAAGGCCTTGAGCTAAAAAAATGACAAATTAACTGAGAAAAGATACTGATGCTACAAGTTGACAGTGCTTTCACATGAAAACAAATAATCCAACTTTCTATCAGACCATTACTTCAATATTACAGTGAGAAGCTGAATTCATGGTTGTTTGAGCCACCTGCTCACTCATATCCTCCATCCAGCGTGTTTATTCTTTCACAATCGCAGCAGGATTTACCGATATATTATATAAACAGCATGGAGTCCCGTTTCAAATCCCGCGACAAAACCGCATGGACGACAGAGCTACTGCCACGTGAAAAAAAAAACCCAGCAAACCCAGCATATCCGTCCCCCGTGCGTCTGAAAAAAACCGGGCTCGAGGGCAGGGAGGGCGACGGGAGGAGGGGCGTGTGGCGGGAGTCGGAGGTGGCTCGGGTACGGAATAGCTATTCTGTACCAGGGTATGAATTAGCGGAGTCCTATATATATAGTATGTATCAGCAATTATATATGTGCATGCAGTATTTAATTTGTTTGTGGATGTACACTATGTGTATATACTCATCAAGGGAACAACATACCCAGTCAAGAATGAGCAGTAGCACACACACGAATAGATTTGCGGGCACCGGGGTTGTCGACCCACAGTACATGCTTGTAAGCTGACCCAACAGCTCCATGATGCACGTTGTGATTTGGAGCGACAAAGCAGTATACATGTAGCTGCATGAACAATATATATGATGGTATATAGGTAAATGATCCAATGAAATAAATTGCTACGACGTGACATCAGAAACAACACTAAATAAATCAGAGAAAACTGATATACTAACAAGAAAATCGTGATGCGGATACGACCCGAGGTGACATTCCAACGGTATATGATTAGCGAGGTTAAGCCTGCCGCAACGCAGACCAGCCTCGCCAACAGAAACCGCAGGTGGTTTTGAAACGCCATCTCCACCAACCTGGAAAATAAAAGAGAAGAGAAAGTTTTAGGCATTAGTGTTCGTTCTTATTAGCAAGCTCTTGGAAGCAGTCGGTGAACTTCTTCCTAGATTAATTATTTAGCAAGGGTCAGGTAGCTTCTACTTCTTCCTACGTACTCTGCAAGATCTTGCTGCCGGATGCCCAACCCTGTCTCACCGCTGCTTAATTTGCTGTGGGTGCGGAGAGGAACAGATGAACAGCCGCTATATATAGTTGGGCAAAGTGCCCGCCAAATATGCTTCTTTTTTGAAAAAGTGCCAAATATGCTTCAAGCTCCATTGATTGAGCGCACCCAAAAAAACGGGCTGGAATCTTCAGCTATGAGGGGCATGAGGCCGAATTCTCAAAAGATACTCCATGCAACCTTTAAGCCACTCGAGTCTTGAGTCTCTTTAAGCCGGGCCGAAGCTTGTGACGTGTATGTGTTAGAGGCGTCTGGGTTAACATGGGCTGACTCTTGATATATATACATGTCTTTATTACACTCGAGTTATATATGTGATAGAGCTAGTTAATTTGTTTACATTCATATTTTATCTATAGGTTAAATTAAGCTTAAAAATTCTAATTATTTTATATATGCTTCATCTCTTATTAATTCTTTTATTGTACTTCTTTGTGCGAAGGTTTATTAAAAAATTGCCAATAAATTATAAGTTGCCACTTCTTGTTTCTTCCTCTCCATGTTTCTTGTCCAGGCAGGCTAATCCAAAGGAAGCCCCAACCCCAGCTACAGGGATGTGTCCACCAACAAGGCAACAATATATAATGGCTCCTCTTCGTTGGTTGGAGCTCATCATTAGGGACTATTTATGAGTGATGATCGAAACTTAATTCATATGATCCAGTTCAGAGCAAATTGCTACAGCAACACAATCCTTACTGGCGATCAAAAGCAAACCCATGTGATGTAGAAGGATGGCATCTATCATCCCATCTTTGTACTTGAGTGTGACGAAAGGGACGATATCCCCACACCAGACACGTAGATGGCCACACAAGTAGACGGAATCCGCTGCCCGACCTGAGCACTGCAAAACAATGAGTTTTTTTCTCAAATTGACCTTTTGCATTACCAGCTTGACTTAAGCAAAATTGTGCTATGGAGAAATGTTGGTTATATTGTTCTATGTAATGTTTTCTTAATTAGCTTGAACATATCCTGTTAACTTGGAGAAATTATGCGGGTTAACCATTTTCTTAAGCAATATCATTGTTCAATCTTTCTCTAGGTAGTGCTCCTTTTTTATCAGGAATCTGTCAAATGAAGGCTTCATTATGAGTCAAAACTGTGCATTCTTCTCCAAGGGGACGATGTACCAATACAATTAATTCGCTTCTTTCATATATTTTCATCTGAAATGGTTCGGAGTGAAGTGGGAGTGCAATGTAATGATCGCTGATTTCTTGGTCCAAATCTGAGTGACTTATTCAGCTACTGCTTCAGAAAGTTCTCTCTTAAAACAATACTTATGCAGTTATGCTAACCGCTGTCGAACTGGTGGTGGGGTCGGGTGTCGGCGGCTGGTTGGGCATGCAGTAGGAAGGCCAGGTAGGGGCCGGGGCTGCGTCACTTGGACTCGAATCACTTGGCGGTTGGTGATCAGATCCGGGTGGCGAGGAAGACTCCGAGAATAAGATTTATTGCGGGCATATGCCATATGTGTCTGGGTCAGGCAGCAGGGCTATCCGCGTAGTCCTAAAGTGAGAGGCCTTTTGTTTAGTTGCCTGCCTCCGTGACACACTAGTTGTTGAGCAACATGATCTTAAAAGATCAGATATGGCATATGATTGATCCAAGAAAGATTCGAGGTATAGGATGGTGACATGGTTGCCACTCATTTTATTCTATTCTAATAATCTATATTCCAGTTTGCTTCACAAACTTGTTAGCAGTTACTTCTACCGTACCCCCGACACAGCACCAGCAAAAATCAAGGTATGTACATACACAGAAATGACCCTAGGATAAGCACAAAACTGATATAATGAAAGTATGAAACTAGATGTTCATTAGTGTCCGTCTCAATTATTTGATTTCATAAGACAGATAAAAATCTTGAAGCCATATGAATTTTTTGAAATGAATGGAAGCATGAATCGAACACTTTGAAAAATGTCAGCTACTCTGTAGTAATTAACTTTAGAGGCCAATGCAAGCAACATTTGTTAGATTAATTGGGCCTTGGCCCATTTAAGTCTCAGTTAATCAAAGAATTAAAAGTCCACTAATAAATGCTAGGGAATTAAATCTCTGATGGAGAGTCAACGAGAATCCTAAGCAACTTAAATAGTGGATCAACTGTGGACCACTTGTGAAGTTGGTAAAAGGAGAAGGGCGTGCCACGCTCGCGCGCTCGCTCGCCTCGCCGTGGCCGAGCCGCTCTGCGTCGCCTATATGAAAGGACCGTGATGTCACCTAGATCATGTCTCCAAACGTCTCCGCCACTAGAAGGTAGGGCTATGATCATCTGACGAAGAAGTAGTCCAATGAAAACCTTCACTCAATTGAATGTGCAAGTGATAATCTAGAGTGATGTACTTGAAGTTCAGATTCACTGCTTGCTACTAAAGCTGCCACAAAAGCACAGTGAATCCTACGTCTCCGTTGAGGAAGCCCCTAGTGACCGAAAGGTCGAGCTATCTCCTCGGTTCCACTAACTTCGATCCTTTCCACTATGGAGGCAAGACCGCGCCTGTACAAACTGTCCGTGGCTCACCACAACCTTGGTGGCTCACCGACGACGCCTAGCCGTCTAGGAGGCTTCACCTCCAAGAGTAACAAATGCTTCAACAAGATGCTAGACTTCACCGGACGTGCTCAAGCTATGGATTCACTCCTCACTGAGTTAGCTAGCTCACTCTAGCTCTCTATTGCTCACACAATCACTCTCTCAACCCAAATCAAAGATATGATCAAATACAACCAAAACTCACAAAGAGTTGCTTGGGGAGAGCTTGCTGGTGCTTGAAGTGATTCTGGACGCCCAAGAGACCAAATGAACCATCAGCCCTCAAAGGAGAGGGCCAAGGGGTATAAATACCCCACACATCCCAAACTAGCCGTTATAGCCGTTGGAAACCGGTCAGACCGGTTTCCCAAACCGGTCAGACCGGTTTGGGGTCTGTCAGCACACTATGTCCAAAAGGACCTCTCTCCCAAGCCTATCTCACATGGGTTGTCCTATGAGCACTTTTAGTGGTTGTCTAAACAACTTAATGTTGCATCCCTCTTGATAGTACGGCATACCTATACTCAAGATTACATATAACAAATAAAATCTCCTCTTGAGCTCCATTGTCTTCATTGACGCCATACTTGATCATTCTCAACTTGAGGGCTTGCAATCCTTCTTTTCTTACTGAGCGAATTCATCTTGAGCTAGTGGCTTAGAATCTTCAAGTGTATGGTCAATTTCCCATTGCCAATTCCATAGGCCACTTTCAAACAAATAATTCACCAATGATTGGATGCACTGCATTGCTTTACTAGATGAGACTTGATTAATGTCTAGAGACCAATCCGTGATGCTAGCTTCTTCACCTTAGCAAAGTTCCTCGGCACAAGACTATCTTGCCCTTCTCTCGCTTAGTACCTCGTCACTAGCCATCTAGCTTGATCCCTTCCATCCTATCTTGCCGCTTTAAGTTTGGCTTTGCTTTGCATCCATATGAAATCCACATTGAAATCCATGTCTTCAACTATGTGAAATATATTCAATATCTTCAATTTAATTGTCCCAATATCTTTTGACAAGCTTCCTTCAAATGAGCCCAACATACGTCTCATTTGTCATATCCCTCAACTTGTCATTTCCTATATTGGTTGCATGGGATCACATCCACTTGTTTGCTTTCACACTATAAACCAATGATGAGCACCTTTACTTATCAACAATTATATTACATAAATATCCTTTGACAATAAAGCCCTGCTCATATGCTTAAGCAAACAAGTTAAATCACTAATCATGTTGTCATACAAATCACCAAAACACATAAGTGCCTATATGCACTTTCACTATATAAGAGGGGCTCTCTCCCATAGCCAGAACACAAGCAAGACTCTCCCTCTCTGGTACTCCTTTCAGGAGACTTCTCTCTTCTCCCTATTTTTGCTGCTCTCTTGCATTCCCAACGCAAGCTTTGCGCGCACTCTGCTTGCATGAGCAGTTGTCTCCGAACCTCCCTGTCTAGTGATCTTGCTCGAGATAGGCGGGCGATAAGGTTTTGGGAGCGTACGAGTACGCGCCTGCTCGCTGCTGTGAACGACTACTTCCCGGCGGGTAACTTCATCATCCGTACGACTACTTCCTGGTGGCCAACTTCGTCAACCCGAACGACTACTTCCTGGTGGTCGGCTTCGTCAACCAGAACGACTACTTCCTGGTGACCATCTTCCTCACGCGAACGACTACGTCCCGGTGGCCGTTCGAGGGACTTCACTGGTACGACTCGCCACTGCACCGAATCAGAACAACTACTTCGAGCAAGACCAGTCGATGATGGTTAATACTATTCATCTAGTTGGTTACGGCGCATCCGGTGCCTCCGGTACTGGCCCCGCCTCTGGGTACATTCTGAACATCATTTTGTTCTTGTTTCGGTTTCTCATGTTGTTCATGTTATTTAGGAGAATTAACTTGAACACTGACACATGTTATGTTACCGCTGGATCACTCACTGTTGTCATGAATTTGTTGCTAATTTCTGGAATTAAAATATACCGAATGATGCCTAAATTTCTAACAATCCAAAAACATTATGTTAATAATAGGCTTTCGGTAGCTGGTTTTGCCGCATCAATCAAACCAAATGTTTTCGATGGGTCTAATTACAAACGTTGGTGCAAGAGGGTCACGTTGTGGTTGACAGCAATGAACATCATGCATGTCATACAGGGGAAGCCCGTACAGTTCACTCCAGAGGAGGAGCGGGCTTTCGTGGCGGCCGATAACCTGATTAGAGGTGCTCTTCCTCACGTGAACGACTATGTCCCGGTGACCGTTCGAGGGACTCCACTGCATCAACTCGCCACTGCACCAAATTAGATCGACTACTTCAAGCAAGGCCAGTCGAGGATGGTTAACACTATTCCTCCAGCTGGTGACGGCTACAAGATGGTTGAAGACCGTCCTGTGGTAGAGCAGGCCCATGAGATCCAGGCGCTGGCTAGAGATCTTGAGAACTATAGCAAGGATGCTCCATGTCGGTTGCCTGACAAGTTTGTGGCTGGAGGTATTATCTCCAAGTTGCCACCTTCTTGGAAGGATTTTGCGACCTCTCTAAAACACAAGATACAAGAGTTTACTATTGTCGATCTCATCGGCACTCTTGATGTGGAAGAGAAGGCGATGGCAAAAGACCAACGTGGTAAAGGAGGACTTCTTTGACACTTACTCGCCGGTTGCCCGATTGACCACCATTCGAGTACTGCTCTCTCTGGCAGCTTCCCATGGTCTTCTCGTTCATCAGATGGACGTTAAGACAGCTTTCCTAAATGGAGAGTTGGAGGAAGAGATCTACTGTTATTGTTGTGGTAGCCCAGACCACTTTGCTGCAAAGTGCCCGCACCGCAAGGACAAGAACAATGGCGGCAATGGTGAAGGTCCCAACATGGTTGTTAGTGAGACTGGTGGAACGTCGGTGTACGGTAATCTTTTACCTACAGTTCTTTTAGTATGTCCTTCACCCGATTGGTGGATTGACATTGGTGCTAATATTCATGTTTGTGCTGACATTTCCTTGTTTGCTTCTTACCAAGCAGGCGGGTCTTCCTCCGTGTTGATGGGGAACGGATCACATGCGTGTGTTCTTGGTGCTGGTTCGGTCGATCTGAAGCTTACTTCGGGAAAGACCGTTTGACTGAAGAACGTGCAGCATGTCCCCACCATCAAAAAGAAATTAGTCAGCGGGTCTCTTCTGTATAGAGACGGCTTTAAATTAGTCTTTGAATCTAATAAATGTGTAATCTCTAAATTTGGAAGTTTTATTGGAAAAGATTATGATAGCGGAGGCTTGTTCCGCTTTTCTTTGTCATACAATTGTAATAAAGTTGTGAACCATGCTGCAAACGTTAATACTGAATCTAATGTTTGGCATTCGCGACTCTGTCATGTTAATTTTGGTTGTATGATGCGTCTTGCAAACCTGAGCTTAATTCCGAAATTCACCTTAGTCAAAAATTCTAAGTGTCATGTGTGTGTTGAATCAAAACAACCTCGCAGCTATACTCAGAAAGAAGGAGAGGACTTCTTTGACACTTACTCGTCGGTTGCCCGATTGACCACCATTCGAGTACTGCTCTCTCTGGAAGCTTCCCATGGTCTTTAACGTTCATCAAAAAAGCATTTCATGACTTTAATAGATGATTCTACTAGATTTTGCTACATTTATTTGTTGAAGTCTAAAGATAAAGCATTATAGTATTTTAAAATCTATAAAGTTGAGGTAGAAAATCAACTAGAGAGAAAAATCAAAAGAGTTTGGTCTGATCGCGGTGGAGAGTATTTTTCTAATGTATTCACTGCGTTCTGTGAGGAACATGGAATAATTCATGAGAGGACACCTCCCTACTCACCTCAGTCAAATGGGGTAGCCGAAAGACAGAACCGCACTCTGACTGACTTGGTTAATGCCATGTTGGATACAGCGGGACTTTCCAAGGAATGGTGGGGTGAGGCTATATTGACTACATGTCATGTCCTGAATCGTGTTCCTATGAAGAACAAAGAGATAACACCATTCAAGGAATGGGAAAAGAAAACGCTAACCCTTTCATACTTACGGACTTGGGGATGTTTGGCCAAAGTGAATGTGCCCATAACCAAGAAACGTAAATTGGGACCTAAGACTGTTGATTGTGTCTTTCTTGGTTATGCTTTCCACAGTGTAGGTTATAGATTTTTAATAGTAAAATCTGGAGTACCTGACATGCATGTTGGTACAATTATGGAGTCCAGAGACGCTACATTCTTTGAGGACATTTTTCCTATGAAAGAGGAAGCTAGCACGTCTAGTCATGAACTGTCTATCAATAAAGAACCTAGAGAACCTGTTGTTTCGATATAACACAATGAACACACACATGTGGAAAATTCTGAGGAGGATGACAGTGAATCTCTCAGAAGGAGCAAGAGACAGAGGACTGCAAAGTCTTTTGGTGATGATTTCATTGTGTACCTCGTGGATGACACCCCTAGAACCATTGAAGAGGCATATTCCTCTCCAGATGCTGACTATTGGAAGGAAGCGGTTCGGAGTGAGATGGACTCTATTTTGTCTAATGGTACTTGGGAAGTCATGGAACGTCCGTATGGGTGCAAACCTGTAGGATGCAGGTGGGTGTTCAAGAAAAAGCTTAGGCCTGATGGTACTGTTGAGAAGTACAAGGCAATGCTAGTGGCTAAGGGATATACTCAGAAAGAAGGAGAGGACTTCTTTGACTGTTACTCGCCGGTTGCCCGATTGACCACCATTTGAGTACTGCTCTCTCTGGCAGCTTCCCATGGTCTTCTCTTTCATCAGATGGACGTTAAGACAGCTTTCCTAAATGGAGAGTTGGAGGAAGAGATCTACATGGATCAGCCAGAATGTTTTGTAGTGGAATGTCAAGAAGGAATGGTGTGTAAGTTGATAAAGTCTTTGTATGGCCTTAAGCAAGCTCCTAAGCAGTGGCATGAGAAGTTCGACAGAACTTTAACGTAAGTTGGATTTGTTGTGAACCAAGCCGACAAGTGTGTGTACTATCGCTATGGTGGGGGCGAAGGAGTGATCCTATGTCTGTGGTGGCCAACTTCGTCAACCCGAACGACTACTTCCTGGTGGCCGTCTTCCTCACGTTTTGTCTCAGAGTTTTGAGATGAAAGATTTGGGAGAGGCTGATGTGATCCTAAATATTAAGCTAGTGAGAGAAGGTGATGGTGGGGTTGTTCTCACACAATCCCACTATGTGAAGAAGGTCTTAAGTCATTTTGGATATAATGACTGCAAGCCAGCTCCAACACCTTATGATGCTAGTAAAATATTACGGAAGAACAAAAAAATAATGAGAGATCAGCTGAGATACTCCCAGATCATTTGTTCACTGATGTACCTAGCCAACACTACTAGACCCGATATCTCGTTCGCTGTGAGCAAACTGAGCCGGTTTGTGTCAAATCCGGAAGATGCTCATTGGGAAGCAAGCTCTCGAACGGGTGATGCGTTTCCTGAAAGGTACTGTGGACTACGGGATTCACTATACTGGGTACCCTAGGGTACTAGAGGGTTATAGTGATTCAAATTGGATATCTGATGCAGATGAGATTAAAGCCACAAGTGGATATGTGTTCACACTTGGAGGTGGCGCTGTCTCCTGGAAGTCTTGCAAGCATACCATCTTAACGAGGTCAACATGGAGGCAGAACTCACTGCATTGGACACCTCCACTGTTGAGGCCGAATGGCTTCGTGATCTCCTTATGGATTTTCCGGTAGTTGAGAAACCGATACCGGCTATCCTCATGAACTGTGATAATCAAACTGTGATTGTCAAGGTGAACAGTTCAAAGGATAACATGAAGTCCTCTAGGCATGTAAAGAGGCGGCTGAAATCTGTCAGGAAAATGAGAAACTCCGGAGTGATAGCCTTGGACTACATCCAAACGGCTAAGAATCTGGCTCATCAATTCACAAAGGGTCTTTCACGTAACGTGATAGACAATGCATCCATGGAATTGGGCTTGAGACCCATGTGTGTTACTCAGTAGTGGTAACCTGTCCTATGTGATCGGAGATCCCGTGAATTAGGATGGTGAAACAAGCTACTGTTTAACTGAGAGAAGAGAACCTTTGAAAATGGCTCATTCCAATGGAGGTGCATTTCTCTTCTAAGTCTGTATGGCAGGTTGGTGAAAACCTTAATGTGATCCGAGTGGCTCAATGAGGGCAAAGATGTTGACCTACAGAACATCTCAAATGATTGCACCTATATGGGTTCGATTGCTAGTCACAATCTATGAGATGGGGTGATCTCTAGATACCCATGAAAGACACGGAGTATGACTTATACGCTCCAACCCGAGGGGATGCTTATACGAGTTGGTTAGAGGGTAGGAGCTCCAGCTTCGCCGCGTGCAAAAAAGAGGTGGGTAAGGCTTCGTTTGGCGATCGTTCGGCACCACGGGAGAGTCAAACCACTGGTGGATTGGGTTGACAGGAAACGGGGACAGAGGCTCGCTCCTCGACTCAGGAACGTCATGTCAATTCGAAGGTCGGGGTCACCATGAGTCATCGTTCTAATTCTCGCTGGATCTGTTAGATTAATTGGGCTTTGGCCCATTTAAGTCTCAATTAATCAAAGAATTAAAGGTCCACTAATAAATGCTAGGGAATTAAATCCTGGATGGAGAGTCAACGGGAATCCTAACCAACTTAAATAGTGGACCAACTGTGGACCACTTGTGAAGTTGGTAAAAGGAGAAGGGCGTGCCACACACGCGCGCTCGCTCGCCTCGCCGCGCCGTGGCCGTGGCCGTGGCCGTGGCCGTGGCCGTGGCTGTGCTGAGCCGAGCCGAGCCGCTCTACGTGTGCTATGTGATGAACCTTTTGCCACAAATGACATTGATTGAGTCTTAAACGTTACCAGTAACTGCTGATTTGATTGCTGAGAGTAACTGATGATGTTTAATGGCATTATTTGGGCTGACCAGTAACTGACGTCATTATGGCCATTGCTGCCTCGAAGAAGTGTCCAAGTTCATCCCCCTCCTCCTCTGGTCGCCTATATAAGAGGGGCTCTCTCCCATAGCCAGAACACAAGCAAACTCTCCCTCTCTGGTACTCCTTTTAGGAGACTTCTCTCTTCTCCCTGTTTTTGCTGCTCTCTTACATTCCCAACGCAAGCTTTGCGCGCACTCTGCTTGCGTGAGCAGTTGCCTCCGAACCTCCCTGTCTAGTGATCCTACTCGGGATAGGCGGGCGATAAGGTTTTTGGGGAGCGTACGAGTACGCCCCTGCTCGCTGCTGTGAACGACTACTTCCCGGCGGGTAACTTCATCATCCGTACGACTACTTCCTGTTGGCCAACTTCGTCAACCCGAACAACTACTTCCTGGTGGCCAACTTCGTCAACCCGAACGACTACTTCCTGGTGGCCGTCTTCCTCACGTGAACGACTACGTCCCGGTGACCGTTCGAGGGACTCCACTGCATCGACTCGCCACTGCACCGAATTAGATCGACTACTTCGAGCAAGGCCAGTCGAGGATGGTTAACACTATTCCTCCAGCTGGTGACGGCGCATCCGGTGCCTCCAGTACCGGCCCTGCCTCTAGATACATTCTGAACATCATTTTGTTCTTGTTTCGGTTTCTCATGTTGTTCATGTTATTTAGGAGAATTAACTTGAACACTGGCACATGTTATGTTACCATTGGATCACTCACTGTTGTCATGAATTTGTTGCTAATTTCTGGAATTAAAATATACCGAATGATGCCTAAATTTCTAACAACACTTAGGTTTGTTTCACTTACCCTCCGCGTGAATGGAAAAGCATCTGACCTCCTACATCTTCTTTGCTTTTCTCATTGGTCTTGTTGTGAGACTCTTTTCAAGTGACACTTTATGTTCTAATGGCTCATGCAAGTCCAGCTGTTTTTTGTTTGTTCTTTTATTCTCACCGTGAGAGAAGTCATTAATTATTAATCTATGTTAAACATGATATTAGAAGATGCAGGATCTTTGGTAGCTCAAGATTGGACCACAATATGATGAGCAATAGGTAGAATCATACCTTAGCCTAATGATCTTCTCATCCATACTCTTGTTGTTGATAGAATGAGTAGAGGCGATCAAATCCTTCCCATGGATTCTGTATAAGCTGAGATTGGGCAGTTAGGCCAGCACCTCTTTTTGCTTATGAAACGGTTGGGTTTTTGTCTAAATATAGATGAAATCAAAAACTAATTGCACAGTTTTGTTGTATTTTGCGAGATGAACATTTTAAACCTAATTAATCAATATTTAGACTATTATTTATAAATACAAATGAAATGCTACAATGCCGTATTTACGACAAAGTCTAAAGTTTACCACCAAAATTAGGATCTAAACAAGGCCTGGGTCAGTCCTTCTGATGGGTAGAACTGACCCTGTTCACTAGTGTCTCTAGTCACGCTTCTACTCCATATGCACCTCAGCCTCACCAGCAGTAGTCTGCCATCAACTTTATCAGCTGTTTCATCTCTTCATACTCTCGAGAACAGACCGCACCACTTATCCTCTCCCCTCTGTAATCTATCTTATGTTTCTCCAGCTACCTTTGAAGCTACATTGTCCAAATCCATCCGGAAGGTGATCTATGTATTTTTTGCGAGGTGCATTGGAAAATTGATATTTTTCATTTTATTGCCGACTATCTTCCTTTCAAAAATTTTATTGACACCGTTATTAAATTTGACATATTTTGCTGCACATTAAATTGGAACTATATATACTTATTATTGATACATCACGTATATGTCATGTTTGCTTGACTGGTGGCTGGTGCTGGTTTGTGCTGAGAGAAAAATACTGCTGGCTGGCTGGTGCTGGTCTGCGCAGAGAAAAAAATACTGCTGATTGGCTGCTAATAATCCAAGCGAACGAAGGCGACATGTTGTGCGAAACAACACTATCCCGGTCCATCTAACAATAAAACGCGGTACTGTGTTGTCTTCTCCCTAAAAAGCAAAAATAAAAAACTGAAAAAGTTGCTGGCTGGCCGGCTGAGGAGATTGATGGAGTGGGAGAGGAACAGATGACAGGGCTATAGTGTAGGGGGCATGCAATTCCTGAACCATGTGTCAGCGTTGCAACATGCCCGCTGAAAAGGTGGCGTGTGCCATAATTTTTATTTAAAAGGTGTCCAGCATGTTTCAAGGGCACAATAGCCACTACATGTGTAAATCATATGTACAATGAAGTATAATTTAGTTGTGTTAGGGTAGTCCCAGTCCTCCACGTAGAATGTTTTCCAACTGCCACATGAGACTTTGCTTGTGTAACACTATATTAAATAAGAGAGAATAGAAAGATAAAGAAACTGGGTTTCATGCAAGACTCAGTGTCGACACGAGAACATATGCACAAGACACTATTAAAGTTTGCATTGGGAGATGATATTGTCTTCATGATAGAAAAAAAATGGCTCTTGTTGAAAAAAAATGGCTGGAGCGAGACAACGCACAAGGAGGAAGATTGAAAAAAAATCTGAATTCTTGTTCCATATCTCTGATGCTTTGAGTACAAGCTTAAGATTAATTGCCTCGGTCTGTTTTTACGTTTGGGATTCTTTTGATAGAATGAGCAACAAGGCCAATCGCCGATGGCACGGTGCTGCATAATTCCTTGTGCTGGTCTAATCACCTCGCATAAGTGCCATTCGAATTGTCTACCTGCCAAGAAAACAGAAATTAGAAAAGATTCAAATTGTAACTGCCCCAAGGTATATGATGCTGCATACAGACAACAATAATTGTATGAGCCCAGTTTGTTTCATTAAAGCTACAGGTGATCCCAAAACCTGAGTAATATCCTAACAACTTTTGCATTAAAAAAGGCCCAAAAAATACTTGTTGAACATAACAAGTTTCCAAATTCTACAGCTCAAAACGATGGATATTCGATCACCATAATTATGAAAAATCTTAGTCTCACTAGATTAAAGCTAATCATCAACAACAACAAGAGCAAGAAATAACTTTTGGTTGATCCTTTTGTACCTCTGCTGTCCTCTGATTTTGGATTTGTTAATCAGTCAGACCTCTGTCTGTGTTGTTGCCTTTTGGGGCCTTTGAATTGGAACTGATCAATTGTACGTGTGTATCTTTATGCCTGAATCAGAAATCAATAGTGTCACAAAGGTTTGTAGGAAAAAAACTGACTGAAAAAGATAGGTGTCCTCAGTCAATACTTATACCACCCGGTCCACCTCAGTTCTATAACATCTGAAAAAGACCCAAAAGACTGCTACCGAGCCAACTGTTTTAGATTTTTAATAAACTGTGTTATAGCAATTTTCACCAAAATAATAACATGGCCTAATGCAATGCTAATTTATCACTTACTGAATGCAACAAAAATCCATTTACTGCAGTATATATATGAGCAGGACTTACAACTCGTATGACGAATGCAATGAAGTTCAACCGAATGAATACAAGGCATATGATGCGACAGTTCAGTTCCTCAAAATTCTCTCTCTAAACTTCACTATTCACCTATCACATCAAATCATATCAAATCTCTCTCCTCGTGCATGGAGTCCTAAATGTAGGTAAATAAAAAAACTAATTACATAGTTTTGATGTACACGACGAGACGAATCTTTTGAGTCTAGTTAGGTCATAATAGGACAATGTTTACCACAAACAAACGAAAAGTGCTACAGTGTCCGATGTGACTTTTCTACCAACTTTTCACCCCTCTTTTCGTCAACTAAACACGGCCAGTAAGATAGAAGGCATATGATGCACTCTGATCTATACGTAAAATGCAGCCTGAATGTTACACGGACACGTCATCTACAATATGCTAGTAAACATGAACCTCTTGTCTAGTCCAAAGGATCCATCTAGACACGGGTTTCAATATTATTACCTCCATAGCTGGTGTTTGACAGGTGTCCGAATGGAGTCCATCGTGTAACCTGGTAACCCAACATCAACTCATTAAGCTCTTGACATAACTATGGTGAAACAATCACATATCAAGCAAAGTCGCATGCCATCCAAAAACCATCAGCATTGTCACTCTCAACTCCTCCATTGGCAACACCTCTTCAATACAAACTTTCAGAATGTTCACTGATTGTAATTTAGCCAGAAATTTCCACGTCAACAAAAATACAATCCATAAGACATCTCATAAAAAATTCCCAGGCTCACAACTTTATAATGGACTGCTGTTGTTTAGATACTTTTCAGGATCACAATCTAATGGCGTAAACAACAAAATTACATCACCAGCATATTGCAAAAGAAAAATCATTTTCAGGATGGCAATCTCTTTCTCCTCTCATATATGAAAAGGAAAAGAAAAAGAAAAAGAAACAACCACCACCCACCCCCAATCCCTGCACGACACCGTCGCCCTCTCCTTTCCACTGCCTGCCGACCTCCCTCCCGCTGCCCGATTCCTTTGCGCGGGCTCGGGGCCTTCCCACGCCGCGCATCAGGCCCACCGAGCAAACAAGCACCATATCTCCCTTTTCTTTGTTCCACTCGAATCAACACAGCAGCAGCTTCCCCCTTCCTACGAAACGCACATCGATCAGCCTGCACCATTCGACCATCTTTTCCTCTCCAACAAAGAACACCTTTTTTTTTGAAAAGGGGCCAACAAAGAACACCTGTTGCAGTACGTGGCTCCCTTTGCCCCCAATCCTTTACACATCACATATTGTTGGAGGTACTAATGGGGCTCGGAGCTCCATATGTTGCCTAATGAGACTCTTCCCCATTGTGGCTGAGGGCCTGAGGCTCAGGTGCCCGATGTTATTCTCTGATTTTGGTGTACGTTTGGAGGCGATGAAATTGGCTTGGTGTTGTAAGAAATTCTATAGATGGATAAGCTAGACGGTGAAATTGCAGAGCTGGAGAAGGCGATGTTGGGGGGCGAACAGTCAGTGGTATTGTGCCGTGATGATTTGCAATATGGGAACATTATGATATATGAAGAGATCAGATAGTGAGATAGGTCACCTTGATTGTACCATCGATCGGAAACAGCTGCTTCAGTCTCTATTGCTTCCTAGTCTCAATTGTTTCAATTTTGCTCAGTCATAAAATCAAGAAAAGGCATTTATGTTTCATAAGTATTATCGTTATTTTTCTTAGCTTAGCTTCATATTAATCCCTCTTTTCTGGATTATAGTATTTGCATCATTCTTTGCAATGTGTATGTCTATTCAGCATCAGGTCAAGTAGGAACTGGTGCATGCTTACAGGATGGATAATACAAAGGAGAGTAGGAGAATACTAGGATGCACAATGGCTTTTTTGAGCTGATAGTTTGTAGTTATGCTCATAGATTGATGCCAAATGTATGTTTAGATGTCTCAACAAATCTCCGTATACTACTTGCATACAGATACATCATTTGCATTTTGTTTGCTTTTCTTTTCAAATATGGTTAGCCATGATGTGGGTTTCCATTTCATTTTCGTTTACAACTTTGAAGTTCACGTTCATATGAACCTTCCTGGACCCTAATAAGTAGTTAGGTACAAATTTGTTTATGTTTTTTTTTTGCCAGATATCCATACAATGAACTACAGTCTTCGATCTAAACATTCCTTAGGTCAAAGACGAAGGCACTCACATAAAAAATAAAAAGACAGGATTTTATCTTCATAAGATTCAACCTCTCATTACTCTTACATTTTAATCTATTATTAGCCTTCCGTTCTAATTATCTAGGTACATTCTGAAAACAATGGTATTCAACCTCTCAACTCTCATTACTCTTACATTTAAATAGGGCATATACATGGGACAGTCCAGTTTTGCCCAATTAATAGTTAGGATGATCAAAGCAAGCCATTACAGAACATTATCGGATAATATAATTGACTACTAAGGATGGGACAACCGCAAGGAGGCTGATGAAGGCCCTTAATATGGTATTCTCGAATTTAGTGCAGTGCTCCATCGTCGCACAGGTATGCATGTCGGTGTGGAGGTACAGTACAACACCGCTGCCGCAGACGCTGCACATAAGGTGAGCGTACTGGTGATCTGTCGAAAACAAAGTAAACCATTAATTTCAGGGGTCAAATGTGTGGAAACCAGTATGAATTACATCTCTTTTGTTACGTACCACATCTCCAAACATAATTTTAGAAGCCATCCAGTGTTGGTGTAAAGGATAGTAATGAGTGATGATGACCACTACGTGCGAGAAGGACCATAAAGCTTGCAGAGACGCTGCTGCAAGGAGGAAGCTGGTGGCAAAAGACACACCTCATCTCTATTATCTTTCATAATGTGAAAACAAAATGTGAAGAATGGGATGAGTATGTAAGGTTGGTGCAAACTAACATGAATGCATCTACAGTAGAGAAGTCGTTGGCTGATGCCATGGCTACGACTGCCAACATGGCGCTGACAAACTCTATGACGCGAAGGGCGAGGTCAGAGCGCGTCCCAGGCGTCCCTGGAACTGGAAGGTTAGCTAGCGGTCCCAGTGGATTTGGTGGCACCTGAGCCCCCGCTTCCACTCCCATTGCCTGCATCTCCTACCGCCTGTCTTCAGATCAGTCTGAAATAAAATTAAAAAATTGTGAACACAGGATCTACTGTCTCCAAATAGAGATAGAAAAATTGCTCTATGTATACCTCAATTATTGCAATGTGATTAGCATTGGGCTATCAAACCTTTCCATGGCTAGTGTGCTCATCAGCTTGGTAGAAAAATCTACTCCAGGCATTTAGCGTGCTACAAGTTTTCTTTCTCTACAATACCCACAAGCTTGTACTAGTAAGCTGCAGGAATAATCTACTACTTGGCACTACTGGTTACTAGTAGCTTGGTCAGCGCCAGGTGATGTTGTCAAAAGCTACCCTAATATCATTTAGCGGTTCTGCAAAACCTTGAAAGAATTCCGCCTAGCCCAACACCAAGCGTAGCGATCCGTGAGCAGGAATGTTTTGTGGATCAGCCAGCAGACCACAAGTGTAGCGTCCGCTCACCCAAAAACCCAACCGCTTCTGCAGATCTGCCGCACCGGGCTCGCCTGCTCGTGGGATCGATGTGGCTGGAAGAAAACTCACCTTGGAGCAGGGCCGGCGATGTAGGCGCCGAGCGCCTCCAGAATTTGTCGAGCTCTCCCTCCTCGCTAGCTCGTCGAGCTCTGCTGCATGCTTCTAGACGGAATCAGAATGGATAAGCATCAGCAGCAAACGCACGCGCAGATGAGATCAGAGAGAGACCTTTGTTGGTCAGGGCTCAGAGCGCTGGGAGGCCGTGTTTCCATGTGTCGATTTGCTCTTGGTTGGTACCGCGCTGGGAGGCCGTGTTTCCACGTGTCGATTTGCTCTTGGTTGGTACCGGACGGCGTATGCATAATAATTTCTAAGGTGATCCGTCTTGCGTTCCGCGGAAGAAGCAGCGATATAGGCTGCCAGATAAATTTTCAGAGTGACTGAAGAACGTATTTCTGATGTCCAATAAGCATGTTAAATTATATAGATGCAGCTTGTACATGGTAATACGCCAAAATCAAAGATGTTCACTCATTCTAAGCTTAGGGAGTACATAATGCTTTCGATATTGTGACGTCCAACGGCTTTCGGAGGCCCAACAGCTTGTTATATATGGGTCGCGAAATAGGTTTTTTTTCGTCAAAAAAGTAGGTGTGTTGGGCCGAACTGGAGCGCATCACTGACTGACTGACTGACGCCGCAAACAGGTCCGCGTGCGCCCTAGGTGGAGCACGGCAGCACGCTCAGTTAACCCGTTTGACACCAATACAGCTGACGCCTTTTACGTACTCCCTCCATATTAAGGAAAGAATGACGTTTTGAAAAAGATTTTAGTTTTCTAAAAAATATTATTCCAAAAATCACCGGTCACTTTGATTTGGATCATATATAACTATATAAGAACCACCAGCAGCTACCTTTTTTTTCGTTTTGATCGAATCGCTGGTCTCTCTCGGCTACCTGGATTTCTTTCTGATACTCCGGTTCACGTTAGGGACGATGATACTCCGGTTCACGTTAGAGACGATGTATACTCGGCGCAGCGCAAACTCGTGCGGTTAATCGGAGTAGCAGACTGCAAGAAGGGCAACATGTAGTGCATGAAGAATATCGAATAACAGCATAAAAATCGAACTTGGGGGGCACAAACAGCATATAGCATTTCACTGAACAGACTTACAAATTACAACCACTGAGACCACAGATGCAGGTCTCACATTCCACTATTCCACATTGCACAGGCATACACCCACAGCCCCGTATTTTATTCCAAAAATCAAATTGGAGAAAACTGGATCCACCGGTTCGAGTCCATCAGGTGAGCTACCCGCACTGGGGGTGAGAATACCCGCATCAACTTCCCCGAAATTGGTGAACAGAAGCAGCAGCTACAATCTGCATCAAGTTGACTTGTCAAGCTTCCCAATGGTGTTTTGTCTTGCGTTACGTAGAATGGTTTTGTCCGCCGTGATGAAGAAGCCAGAGATGCAGGCTGCCAAATAAAAACGGTAAAAAATTTCAGAATGTTCTGAATAGTCTTCTGTCCAATAAGCATGTTAAATCATACATCGAGCTTGTATCAGATAATGCGCCAAATGAAACAACTACATGTTGCTTGATCAGTTTTTGTGTATTACCAATAGTATTTATATGTTATCAAAATATGGTAAAACTGTAATACTGCTTCTGATGATCACTAGTCCATTATAGTCACTTCATGTACCCTCAGATCAGTGAAATTGTTATTTAAAAATACAATGGTACTTTCTGTTGTCCAAGTCCACTCTGAAAACAAGATAGTAACCTCATTGGGACAGCTGTTATAGTTCGTTTTGGCTTTTCCATATAGTTCAAACCTTAAAAATTACACCTCCATCCCAAATTAGAGCTATTCACCTAGATATATGTTATGTCTAGATACAAAAAACTATGTATGTAATAAAGCCAAAACAACTTATAATTTGGAACAGAGGGAGTAGGAGAGAGTACACAAAAAAAAATTAAAAGACGTGAAAAGTTGACAAACTGTACTTGTTCAAATACTTCACTTGTGCAGCATAATTTGAGTAAGCCCTATAATAAACCATAACCACCAGACAGACAGAATCAACAATCCAACATATTCCATTTATTGTGGATGTTATGCACAAACCTCGGCTTTGCATCTTAATTATGACAAAGACTGGTGATATGACTCACTCGACAAAGAAAGCAAAACAAAAGCTGACTTCACATGCATTCTTTTCCAAATACTGGTATTGATCTGTCTTACTAGTCACACAAACATGTCGGTAATTCAGCACCCCAAGTACTGTTTCTATGTTCCCTCTTAACAACATCAGAAAAAAAGAAGGGATCCTACTTTTCTGTAGTGAGCATTGAAGAATCATCCATTAATGTAAGCTGGGTGCCAAATGCTTTCCTTAGTCAAAGAATGTCAAACTTTATTCATACATCACACATGTTATTCCTCAATGTTTGGCATTCCATGCAAACAAAATATAAAGTTGATGGAAGCCAAAATAGATTGAATTTCGATTATAGACAGAGAACTGGAAAGATACATCGGTAAGAAACTGAAAAAAGGGAGTGTGAATCATAGAGAATTGGATCTTTATAAGTACCAAATTCTAGGAATGCTTTTTGGAACAGGGGATAAGTGTAAGTAGAGAACATCTCATGCATGCCCTAAATAGGAGAGAACAATACATTGTTATAGTGCAAAACCAAGAACTAGAAAGCCTGAACTGATAGGATACAGATTCAAACTTCAAAGTGTGTTTCAGCATATCCCAAGAAATAGGCACCACGTTCCATTTGGTTACTGATGCATCTTCATATGGTTACTTTATATCATAAAACAATGCGAGCATTATCCATCAAACAGGACTTGTAACACAGTGCCTCACTAAAATATTTAAGTTACCATAAAAAAATCAATATTATGCTCCAACTATATGAAACTTGTCTTCGGTCATTACAGCTACATGGGCGCAATAACTAGTTTTCAGTATAACAGTACCTGCAGATATGATGAGTGCTTGTGCGGTGTAGTTAAGATTAGCCTTAGCCCAAGGAAGGACACGGCAACCGACCAACTGCACCATATAGAAGTTTCATGTAGATCAGAACTATATGCAAGGGATCCAAATCATTTCATAATTAAGCATACGGGAAGCTATAGAAGGTAGGTAGTTAGTTTTTTAAAGTCATCAGAACTTCGTTTTTTTTACTAAATTATAAGAGATATAACAGGTTGAGAGAACAATTGCTTGAAAAAAAAGCAAGGATACCAAATGATACGCATATTTTTCCTGAAAGACGAAACAACGATATACCCTCCCTCAAGCATGGGTATTAAATTTCTTGGGAGGAACTAGAACTTCCCCAAACCATATAACTAAATATAGTTGAAAAAAAGGAACTAGGAAGTGCACATAAACTACAAACTACTAATAACGGTGAAAGAATTACACACCGTGGGAATTGCTACCACAGTACCAGCTATTGCAGCGTTCTTGGCTCCCAGTAGTACAGCCTCTGTAACAGAAACACTTTAGAAATTAACATCACAGCCAAAGAAAAGCACAGCCAGAATTCATCCCCATAATACCGCAAGGCCAAATAAAGAAAAACCACATTGCCACTTTATTCATTCAGAAGACAACATGCCACAGCCTAGCAACTTCATCAACAGGGTTGCTAAGACATCAGAAAAGAACGCCCTATAGGAAATAGAACACTGAACACTAGATCAATTCACAAGGAACTGCAGATCAAGAGAAGTACCATGTGAGCGACTAATAATAATCATCCAAGCAATAGGCCATATCCATCTCTAGATAGTAGATACCCGCTAACCTAAGGCCGTCAAGATAAGGGTAGCCCCTCGGGGGAGAATGGGGATCCAAACCGAAGCAAAAGCCCATCTTCGGCCTCCCAATAGTACTCCACCAACCACCGCCCAGGCGCCCACCCTTAAAAAAAAAAATCCACCCTGGGGGGCATCTAGATTTGCACGGCCAGCTCCCTTGCGCGAGCGCGAGAAATCCACCTATATATGTTTAGCTGGCCCTAGAAATTGGAGCCGATTTTGGATGGATCGGGACCCGGATGGCGCAGGGTGGGGAAACGGGAACGGAGAGGGAGATGTGTTTCGGTGGAAGCTACCTCTGACGGCGGCGTCGGACTCCTCCTCTTTGGGGGACCGGATCGTGAAGCTCCTGCCGGCCATGGATATGATTCTCCCTGGACTCTCCGAGTTTTAGGCTTCTAGCTCTCACCGCGGCTGGAGTTCTGGTCGTCTTCTCTGTGGGCGGAGAACGCGAACGGCGAGCGAGCGAAGAATAACTTTTATTTCCGCTCGGTGTTGCTGGCGGCGGCGGGTCGGACCGACGACCGGCGGCCCACGCAGACGCAGGCCTTAGCCGCCTAGTACTTCTCTAATCTCTACCATGGCCCACCATTATTTGGGCGTCCCAACGTATCTAGTTGTGCTGGCTAAGAGAGAGGAGGTAAAAGGTAGGCGCCTCCAACAACTAGCTATTATAATGAATTTGTAGACATGGACTGGATGAAGAGAGAATAAATTGGTAGTATGCATTAATAAAATAAAAAGATAAAAAATGTCTTACCAACAGGATCCACGAGATGACATGGAACCCTCCTAGCTAGTCTTAGCTATTATTGTTGGGAATAAGCTACTAGAATGGCACAACCTTATGGAGACAATTATGAACGTTAACATAATGGAAGGTAGGGACACCGTACTTTGGTCTCTACATAAGTTGGGATCATTCACCGTTAAATCCATGTATAAATACCTCATTAATAGTGGGGTTAGAGTTACACAGGAAATTTGACATATGAGATTACCATTAAAGATTAAGATATTTATGTGGTATCTAAATAAAGGTGTTATCTTAACAAAGGATAACCTAGCGAGGAGGAATTGGAACGGGACAAGCACTGTAGTTTTTGTACTTCAGATGAGTCCATTGACCATCTATTCTTCCGGTGTCACTACGCTAAATTTCTATGACGTGCTGTCTATATAGTATTTGGTATTCGTCCTCCCAAAGATATGAATGACTTATTTAATCAATAGAGTAAATTAGGTGGGCAGAAACTAAATCTATACATATTGACAAAAAGTACAGCTTTATGTTGGGCGGTATGGCTATCAAGAAATGAAGTGGTGTTTCATAAATGTCGACCTAGAACCTTTTTGCAGGTACTATTCAGAGGAACGCATTGGCTTCGTTTGTGGGCCAAGTTGCGGCGAAGTGAGAGCGACCAAGAACTCATGGTGGCGACATGTCGCATTCTTGAGGTGGCTGCTCTCCATTTCTTCAGTGCTAATGGATGGTCCTTTAATTTACGGATTGGTTTTTAGATCGATTGTTTGTTAAACTTTGTGGTGATTATAGCAGTATGCTATATTTTATAATAATTTTGGACTGATGCTCCTCAGGAGTTGGAGGCCGGAACTTTTTCCATTATTGAAAAAACTATTATTGTTGGAGACGTTCTTACCCTAGAGCAGCTCCAAGCCTCCAACAATTACAGATACGTGTCAGGTCATTTCTAGACAAACAAAAAGTCAACAAACTCAATGAGTTATCTATCCGCACACCATGTACTTTGTATATTTTACTTGCCTTTGGTCCACATATCGTTCTAAATCTAATCTCATCCTCCTTTTCCTTTCTCACTTACCCTCAGCAGATTCTCTTAGACTAGGGTTTCACATCCTGTCTCACCTCTATATCTCGAAAGAAATCCAACTCAATTGTAAAATCCAACTCAATTGTCGATATCAACACCCGTTACTTTAGTTGATCCCACAAGCTAGTTACTTTAGTGTTTTCATTAAATACTAAAGTTAATATAGGCAATAGCACCCATGTCATATTGGTGAAAAAAAACTTCATCACACTTGTCTAGTTACATGATTTTTTTTATTGAGCATGATTCAAACAAAAAACTGTAGATAACATTCGAATATTAGGAAGAGCTTAGAGTACGACCCAAACTCTAAAGGATCTGGACTCAAACAAGCTAGGGATGCAACCTCGCGCTAGGATGAAAACTGATATTGTGAGTATCATCTAATAAAAATTATTTTTATGTATGAAATAAACCACTGTTTCATATTGGTGAGCGGTGAGCGGGGCAATTGTTTCTCTTCGCGAGGAAAGCTTCAAGGGGAGATGCAGCTACCTTTTCATATTAATTGGAAAATAAGCAATTATGCATAAGCTCTTAACAATATGATTTGTGTGCTGAGTACGTACTCCCTCCGTACTCGTAAAGAAAGTCGTTTAGGACAATGTTTGAGTTAAACTTTAGAAATATAAATCATGAATAACTTTTAAATGGTTGAGTTTGAAATTGTAAAAGTTATATGAATGGATTTATTTTGAAAAATACTTTCACAAAAGTATACATGTATCATTTTTCGACAAATATTTTTATATAAATAAGAAGTCAAAGTTGCGTTTTGAAAACCGTGTCGCTGTCCTAAACGACTTCTTTTACCAATAGAATAGATTATCTATACGAGATTTTTTGTGATGAGTAATTTTATGTTCCAATCACTTCACTAACCGATTCTATTGGTGGGAACTTTTGTGCCTCTCCAAGGAAGCACGGATGCAAAGCAATCGGTAATCGTGGCATGGCCCACCTGTCAGCCGGCGGAATCCCTCTCGCTCTGGACGGCGAAGCTTTCCCAATTCCCACACGGCTTCGCTCACGCAGTCACCTCCGCCGCAAACCCGCACGCCACCTGGGCGCACGAATCCATCTCTCCTCCGCCTCCTCTTCCATTCCTAGCCATCCTCCTCAGTCGCCGCCGCCCCCGCACCCTGTAGCGCCGCCCTGCATTTCAGGGAGGGATTCCGACTCGTTCGCTCCGCGGGGAACTTTGCGGGCGGAATTCCGGGCAGCGTCGCGTGGTTTCGAAGCCGGCCGGTTGATTTGCATCCGTGGGGCGCGGATTTGTTGGGTGAGAGGGCAGCCCTGATTTAGCGGCGTTTTTGCTGAAGTTGTTTTTTGGGGTCCTAGGCGCGGGTTGTTGATCTCTAGGGATTCGGTAGCTAGCTGCTTGGGCGCTTTGCTGGGCTGTGTTAATGGCGGGATCTGTCGGCGTGGGCAGGGCGGCGCCGCGGTCGTCCCCGAAACGGTACGCCGGCACGGACCCGCCGCTGTCTCTGGCCGGGCCGACGGTGGCGGATCTCCAGAGGACGGCCGAGCTGGAGAAGGTTATCCTTTGTCGCTGCTTACGTTTTCGGCATACGTGGGTTCCATTGTGACGAATTTCCTTTTGTTTTGCTGGAAACTTGTTTCAGTTCTTGGTTGAAGCGGGCCTTTATGAGGGGAAGGAGGAGTCTGCAAAGCGGGAGGAGGTGCTGTCCGAGATTGGTCAGGTAATTCCTTCCTATATGTTTAGCTGGCCCTAGAAATTGGAGCCGATTTTGGATGGATCGGGACCCGGATGGCGCAGGGTGGGGAAACGGGAACGGAGAGGGAGATGTGTTTCGGTGGAAGCTACCTCTGACGGCGGCGTCGGACTCCTCCTCTTTGGGGGACCGGATCGTGAAGCTCCTGCCGGCCATGGATATGATTCTCCCTGGACTCTCCGAGTTTTAGGCTTCTAGCTCTCACCGCGGCTGGAGTTCTGGTCGTCTTCTCTGTGGGCGGAGAACGCGAACGGCGAGCGAGCGAAGAATAACTTTTATTTCCGCTCGGTGTTGCTGGCGGCGGCGGGTCGGACCGACGACCGGCGGCCCACGCAGACGCAGGCCTTAGCCGCCTAGTACTTCTCTAATCTCTACCATGGCCCACCATTATTTGGGCGTCCCAACGTATCTAGTTGTGCTGGCTAAGAGAGAGGAGGTAAAAGGTAGGCGCCTCCAACAACTAGCTATTATAATGAATTTGTAGACATGGACTGGATGAAGAGAGAATAAATTGGTAGTATGCATTAATAAAATAAAAAGATAAAAAATGTCTTACCAACAGGATCCACGAGATGACATGGAACCCTCCTAGCTAGTCTTAGCTATTATTGTTGGGAATAAGCTACTAGAATGGCACAACCTTATGGAGACAATTATGAACGTTAACATAATGGAAGGTAGGGACACCGTACTTTGGTCTCTACATAAGTTGGGATCATTCACCGTTAAATCCATGTATAAATACCTCATTAATAGTGGGGTTAGAGTTACACAGGAAATTTGACATATGAGATTACCATTAAAGATTAAGATATTTATGTGGTATCTAAATAAAGGTGTTATCTTAACAAAGGATAACCTAGCGAGGAGGAATTGGAACGGGACAAGCACTGTAGTTTTTGTACTTCAGATGAGTCCATTGACCATCTATTCTTCCGGTGTCACTACGCTAAATTTCTATGACGTGCTGTCTATATAGTATTTGGTATTCGTCCTCCCAAAGATATGAATGACTTATTTAATCAATAGAGTAAATTAGGTGGGCAGAAACTAAATCTATACATATTGACAAAAAGTACAGCTTTATGTTGGGCGGTATGGCTATCAAGAAATGAAGTGGTGTTTCATAAATGTCGACCTAGAACCTTTTTGCAGGTACTATTCAGAGGAACGCATTGGCTTCGTTTGTGGGCCAAGTTGCGGCGAAGTGAGAGCGACCAAGAACTCATGGTGGCGACATGTCGCATTCTTGAGGTGGCTGCTCTCCATTTCTTCAGTGCTAATGGATGGTCCTTTAATTTACGGATTGGTTTTTAGATCGATTGTTTGTTAAACTTTGTGGTGATTATAGCAGTATGCTATATTTTATAATAATTTTGGACTGATGCTCCTCAGGAGTTGGAGGCCGGAACTTTTTCCATTATTGAAAAAACTATTATTGTTGGAGACGTTCTTACCCTAGAGCAGCTCCAAGCCTCCAACAATTACAGATACGTGTCAGGTCATTTCTAGACAAACAAAAAGTCAACAAACTCAATGAGTTATCTATCCGCACACCATGTACTTTGTATATTTTACTTGCCTTTGGTCCACATATCGTTCTAAATCTAATCTCATCCTCCTTTTCCTTTCTCACTTACCCTCAGCAGATTCTCTTAGACTAGGGTTTCACATCCTGTCTCACCTCTATATCTCGAAAGAAATCCAACTCAATTGTAAAATCCAACTCAATTGTCGATATCAACACCCGTTACTTTAGTTGATCCCACAAGCTAGTTACTTTAGTGTTTTCATTAAATACTAAAGTTAATATAGGCAATAGCACCCATGTCATATTGGTGAAAAAAAACTTCATCACACTTGTCTAGTTACATGATTTTTTTTATTGAGCATGATTCAAACAAAAAACTGTAGATAACATTCGAATATTAGGAAGAGCTTAGAGTACGACCCAAACTCTAAAGGATCTGGACTCAAACAAGCTAGGGATGCAACCTCGCGCTAGGATGAAAACTGATATTGTGAGTATCATCTAATAAAAATTATTTTTATGTATGAAATAAACCACTGTTTCATATTGGTGAGCGGTGAGCGGGGCAATTGTTTCTCTTCGCGAGGAAAGCTTCAAGGGGAGATGCAGCTACCTTTTCATATTAATTGGAAAATAAGCAATTATGCATAAGCTCTTAACAATATGATTTGTGTGCTGAGTACGTACTCCCTCCGTACTCGTAAAGAAAGTCGTTTAGGACAATGTTTGAGTTAAACTTTAGAAATATAAATCATGAATAACTTTTAAATGGTTGAGTTTGAAATTGTAAAAGTTATATGAATGGATTTATTTTGAAAAATACTTTCACAAAAGTATACATGTATCATTTTTCGACAAATATTTTTATATAAATAAGAAGTCAAAGTTGCGTTTTGAAAACCGTGTCGCTGTCCTAAACGACTTCTTTTACCAATAGAATAGATTATCTATACGAGATTTTTTGTGATGAGTAATTTTATGTTCCAATCACTTCACTAACCGATTCTATTGGTGGGAACTTTTGTGCCTCTCCAAGGAAGCACGGATGCAAAGCAATCGGTAATCGTGGCATGGCCCACCTGTCAGCCGGCGGAACCCCTCTCGCTCTGGACGGCTGGACTCGCAGCCGCAAGAGCAGCCAGCAGCCGGCGAAGCGTTCCCACTCCCACACGGCTTCGCCCACGCAGGCACGCGCCCCCTCCTCCTCCCCTCCCCTCCGCCGCCCACGCCACCTGGGCGCACGAATCCATCTCTCCTGGATCCACTCCTCCGCCTCCTCTTCCATTCCTAGCCACCCTCCTCCTCAGCCGCCGCCGCCCCCGCCGTCGCCCCCGCATCCTGTAGCGCCGCCCTGCATTTCAGGGAGGGGATTCCGACTCGCCCGCACCGCGGGGAACTTTGCGGGCGGAATCCCGGGCAGCGTCGCGTGGTTTCGAAGCCGGCCGGTTGATTTGCATCCGTGGGGCGCGGATTTGTTGGGTGAGAGGGCAGCCCTGATTTAGCGGCGTTTTTGCTGAAGTTGTTTTTTGGGGTCCTAGGCGCGGGTTGTTGATCTCTAGGGATTCGGTAGCTAGCTGCTTGGGCGCTTTGCTGGGCTGTGTTAATGGCGGGATCTGTCGGCGTGGGCAGGGCGGCGCCGCGGTCGTCCCCGAAACGGTACGCCGGCACGGACCCGCCGCTGTCTCTGGCCGGGCCGACGGTGGCGGATCTCCAGAGGACGGCCGAGCTGGAGAAGGTTATCCTTTGTCGCTGCTTACGTTTTCGGCATACGTGGGTTCCATTGTGACGAATTTCCTTTTGTTTTGCTGGAAACTTGTTTCAGTTCTTGGTTGAAGCGGGCCTTTATGAGGGGAAGGAGGAGTCTGCAAAGCGGGAGGAGGTGCTGTCCGAGATTGGTCAGGTAATTCCTTCCTGTTTTACCCGCTGTTTAGCTGCTTGTTTACCCCACTGCAATCGGCAAGTTGACATATCAGACATGATTGAAGTTGGCAGGTGAACTAGGAACGGAACATATGAATGTACTTTCTAGTTGAGCTTTGTGTGGTGTGAACTGCCTTGTTGGGTTTGGGTACTCTGTGTTTGTTTCAACATTTTTTTAAAAAGGAAATAAATGCCTAATGTGGAACTGACATGATTATCTGTGCATTGCATGTATTTTCTTCAGCACCTATGGAGTTTGGTACTAGCATCTGTTTTCAGTTTTTTCTAGCTGCACACTATAATGTAGATTAACATAGTTTCTTTTCCGTTGCTACTTGGAATACTGGACCTTGTTTTGCTTTGCTGCCTCTTTATTTTTCCTTAATCTATCTTTGCATACACATTAACCTGTACATATACTTTTTATTGAATTTACAGATAGTCAAGGAATGGGTGAAGCAGTTGACTAGAAAGAAAGGATATGCTGAGAAATTGGTTGAACAAGCAAATGCAGTCCTTTTTACTTTTGGGTCTTACAGATTGGGGGTATGTGCCTAAGCCATTCAGTTTTTGAAATAGCACAACTCGTTGCATCTAAATAGTCTTGTTAAAGGAATTCAAGTTCCACTAACTGAATATAACCTAAAATCTCTACCGTGTACTTTCCATACATGTATTTTTTGCTCCTCCCTTTCTCCTTTAATTCTACAGTGGAAATATTTTGTTGCTTAGGCCTTTTCCAATTGTCCTTCAGCATTCAGGACTTCAGACTTAGTGTTATGTTTTGCATAAGCAGAAGAGCTTGCAACTTAAGAACTACTAGGTGCTTTCAAGTTCGTTACTCCACTTTTCCTTAAATTGACATACTACATTAAGAAATTGCTGTGGATTGCCATTGAGATAAAGAGCTGATTAGAAGGAATATGAAGGAATGTTACAGTGGACTGTAATTTTGTACTGGAACATACAGTGCTGATTTATGGTTGCCCTCTTGCTAGTTGATATCTCTATTCAAGGAAAAGTGACGGATTGCACTTCTTATTTTGTAGACAAGATCAATACTTGTTAGTTGTAACTGGGATACCGCAGAATTTAGACATATTGCATTTCTGTTTATTAGCAGTAACTTGCAGGAATAAGGGGTTCTAGAATATAGAGGTTTGTTAATAGCTATTGTGTAACCAGTTTGCTGCTGCATCACACAAATGAACTTGGCAAAACTTTTTGTAAGGCAACAACAACATCCTTCCCTAGGTTTTCTGTCCCCTTTTGCTTGATTTTACGAGGTGCTAATACAGTACGCTCTCCTTTTGTATGAAACACTTATGAGGTAAATTTCTTATAACTTTTTTGTTAGGTTCATGGACCTGGAGCTGATATTGATACCCTTTGCGTTGGACCTTCATATGTGAACCGTGAGGTGAATTCGCTTGTCCTATTTATTTTATAGATTCCATAATGATTTATGGTGGATGCTAATAATAATATTCTGCAGGAGGATTTCTTTGTCACACTCCATGGCATATTAGCAGAAAAAGAAGAAGTGACTGAGTTGCAACCTGTACCTGATGCTCACGTACCTGTTTTGAAATTTAAATTTCGTGGGATATCAATTGACCTTCTCTATGCTAGCCTCTCTCTTTCAGTAATACCTGAGGTAAGTCACTCGATGGAATATTTGTATGTGTCTATGTGTCCTTGTTCTGTAACATTTGTTAAATGCATTCCTGCTTTTCAAGAGTGGAAGTTGTGATAGATTTTTGGCTTTTATTTTTGACAGCTGCTTTCTTAAAATGTATATCACCTGAATTGTTCCACATGTACGTATGTTAATGTGCAAGCGCCGCTGAGTAGTATTCATAATGTTTCCCTTAATCTTGATGTAATGCATGTGGTTAAACATTAACCTTTTTAAGATGATGGGAGAGAAAAAATGAATGCATAGCTTTAATTGTTTATTTGGCCTTCCTAAAGTCTTTATACCAGTGTTTGTAAATAAAGGAGATTTTAATACAAGTTAACATGTGAGGGTCTCTCTCAAACACATATACACGTGCTAGATGTTAATTAGTTGTATTATTTTCTTGTTGCACTGCTAGGATTTTGATATTTCTCAAGGATCTGTGCTTTGTGATGTTGATGAAGCAACTGTTCGAAGTCTTAATGGGTGCAGAGTGGCAGATCAGATTCTTCGGCTTGTTCCAAATGCTGAGGTTATATGAAACATCCTCCTCCCACCTTTATTCCTGTAGGGTATGGTCCCACTGTGTCAGTATACCAAAGTTTATGCTTTGCAGAACTTCCGGACAACACTCAGATGCTTGAAGTACTGGGCAAAGAGAAGGGGTGTTTATTCTAATGTAAGCCTGAGTTTATCATTCAATTGTCTGCAAAGTTTCTTTTGTAGTTGGCCAAAACCACGACTAATAAAAATGACATTGTCCTTGCAACAAACTGTTCTGATGTTAAAGTATTTTCCTTGTCAGATTACTGGATTCCTTGGTGGTGTCAATTGGGCTCTTCTGGTTGCTCGTGTCTGCCAACTCTATCCTAATGCTGTGCCAAGTATGCTGGTTTCTAGATTCTTCAGAGTTTTTACCCAGTGGCAATGGCCAAATCCAGTGATGCTATGCGCGATTGAGAATGATGATCTTGGTTTTTCTATATGGGATCCACGCAAAAATCCTCGTGATAGAAACCATCTAATGCCCATCATTACTCCAGCCTACCCATGCATGAACTCTAGTTACAATGTTTCAACCAGCACGCTGAGGGTTATAATGGAGCAATTTCAGTTTGGCAACAAAGTTTGTCAGGTACACATTAATTTGTACCTGAAAATTTGCATGATAGCTAATGCTCTTGGTATGGTCTCACTGCCTATATTTCATGCAGGAAATTGATGTTAACAAGGCCAACTGGAATGCTTTATTTGAGCCTTTCCATTTCTTTGAGGCATATAGAAAATTTCTAGTGGTTGACATTGTTGCGGAGGATGAAGATGATCTTCGGCTTTGGAAGGGATGGGTTGAGTCTCGATTGAGACAACTTACTTTAAAGGTACCTTTTGAGTTTCTTATTTCGGTGCATCATTTATTTAACTGCTGTTACTTTACTTGGTTAGAGACATGGAATGCACATGAAAAGCATGGTTACATTAGATATTTTACTGCAAAAGACTATTTCCTTATGGCATATGTTCTTCTGAAATGCAGATTGAGCGGGATACTAAAGGTATTCTGCAGTGCCATCCTTACCCATGTGAGTATTCAGATCCCTCAATAGATTGTGCACACTGTGCCTTCTACATGGGCTTATCAAGGAAAGAGGGGTTGAAAAAACGTGGTCGGCAATTTGATATCCGTGGAACAGTAGATGCATTTATGCGTGAAATTGGCATGTATTCATTGTGGAAGTCCGGAATGGATCTGGCTGTCACCCATGTCCGTAGGGAGCAGGTCCCATCTTATGTATTTGAGCAAGGATACAAGAAACCCTGCCCTACAATGCATGCAAACCAACAAGAGCAGTCTGATGGAGATGGCACATTGAGTCCAGATCTGGATGGTCAACTTAAGAGAAAGTACGATTCTGATGGAGATGGCCATGTGGAACTTTGCAAATCTGTAAAAAGGGCTTCAGTAAGCCCACCTGGTGTGGAAACCCCACCTCATCATGGAAATAGTGTCAGTAAGATCATATGTGACAGTCCAGTCAACTTAGTTTCCAGTGTCCTTTGCAGCGGGGACCAGATTTCTCCGTCACATGATGTAAATTTCGAACAAACACAATTAACTAGTTCATCACATGGATCTGAGGATACCTCAGCATCAGGCACAAGCTGTGCTACAGTAGGAGCAGTTGTTCTGGCTGATGAATCTAGCAAGCTTGGTAGCTTGACAACATCTGATGTTGAAGTTGACACAGTTCAGACAACGGCAGTGCGCACAGCTTCAGAATGCATGGCTCAGAAGGATGAAACAGCACTTGAAGGAATCAGAAGCTTGGCTAGCAGCAATTGTGCTGAGTTTCTAGACAGTGCAGTTCTTGCTGAGAACATGCATTTAAGTGGAGATGAAGTGATTTGAAATGGCGTTTCAGATAGAGGTTTTGCTTTCTATATATTCTTTCAATTAAAATCCTATTTTGATGTGATCCAAACTCTATGCTTGTTCTTTAGTTTTTCATTTCCTAACTGTTCTGATCTTCAAAGTCGACGGAACATGTGATTCAAGTGGTTTTGAAGGGTGATGCAGGTGCGAAATTGGATAGCACTCAAGAGGCCAGAAAGCGGAGCTGAGGCATGTCTATGGATCCGAACCCTTCTGCCCTAAGCATAATAAATTCTCTATTATATATGTTTATGCTGTGTTTTTTGTTGCCTGTTTCTTTTTGACAGGACCCATCTCATATGGTGTCAACTGTTCAAGAAGAGATTAATGGCTGCTGGCTGCTGGATGGATATTGTGTTTGATGCCTGTGGTCGGTAAGTTGGGTCGTGAAGATTTCTTTTGCTTGCTGAAGAAGCTGCTGCAAATCTTACGGCGGATATATGCGCGAAAAGCGATGCTCTAGTTGTGAAGGATGAAGATGAGACACCACAACTGAGAACCATGGAGGACATGCATGTGCATGACAGGCAAGAAGGAACCATTTAGCTAAAATTAGTGGGGGCTCACTGTATGCAGAGAAGTTAGTCCAGGGCTCAAGGTACTCTAGTTATTTATGCACAAAACAGCTATGTGGTTATCCTAGTCATGTACTCCAACTACCTATAAAATTCAAAGAAATGCATCAAGTTTTGGTCTACTTCATTGCCACTGCAGTATCATGTTGACAGTGATTACTCCGTTGGTCCAAATAAGTTGTGTTCTCTACTTGTAGTTCATCTCCAGTTCTCCACAACCATGTTATCGTGTTGGGCATGAAATTAAAATTGCATGAGATGGAGAGGTGTGATGGTAGATACTCGCACGTTTTGATCGTGAATGAACCTTTTTGAATTGGAGCGGAATTCAATAATCTACTCCCTTAGATCTTAAATGTATTTTGGAAATAAAACAAGTCATATATTTTGGAATGAACAGTCAAATTTATGCTAGTCACAATTCCCATCTGACTCGAATGCGCCTAAGCACATTGCATTCTTGGCCTGGTCCACGCGGTAGCTCTCAGCCCAAACTCATAGGTCATCAGTCAGCCCATAACGGAGCACAATGGCCATAGGTCATCAGTCGTCAAGCGAAGTTGCGTCACAGATGAACGGGAGTATATTCCCATTACCATTTACCAATACCACAAACTGAGATTCGCTATCAGTTGCTTATGGCTTTTCATGAAATCACCTCTCTTCACCGTTGCATACCAGGTAAGCTCCTGATTTTTTTTTTTTGCTATTTGTTTCACCGTATCCAACTTTCCAATCCCAAATGCAGACTTGGGCTTTGTTGTAACCCAAGCAATAATGTCTTAGGTAAGAATTTTAGGTTGGTCAGGATTGAAAAGAGGCGGATCAGACCAGGGAAATTTGGAACTCTTGGTGACCTCTGCGGCTCTGCCAATCGTGCAGGATGGTCACTGCAGTATCATGTAGACAGTAATTAGCAATTACGACGTCGGCCGTATATAAGTGATAAATGTGGATGGATCGCGTACGTGCACAGGCAATGTCTCGAATACTTGTTCCGCATCAGACGGACGGAGTATTAGTAGCTATCTCTGTGTCCTCAGCCGGTTTAAGATAACCTGTCGCGCTTCTTACGTTGTGCAAGAAATTTAGATGGCACGACTGCACGAGTCAGCTAGACCGCAACTGGGCCGCAACCAACTGGAGACGGCCCATCAACGAATTTGCTTGCCCATTCATTCCCTTCCTCCTAGTTCATATATATACAATCTCTTTAGAGCAAGGTTAATAACCACCGTAGAGAAACCACTTTCCATCCATCCCTTTAGTCCCAAATAGAATTGAGGCCGGGACTAATATAAGCATTAGTCCCGGCTCCAAACGAGACGTGGGGCAGGGGACCTTTAGTCCCGATCGGGAGCTCCACTCGGGACTAAAGGTCCCCTGCCAACAGTGCCATTGATGGGGGGATTTAGTCCCGATCAGGGGCTTCACCCAGGACTAAAGGTCCCCGTCGTGCGGCCTCCCCACACTTAGAAAAATATCCCGTGCTCACATCTTGTCTCTCACTCATCCTTTATCCTTATCTTCTTTGCTCACCCTCTCTCCTTATTTCCTCCCGAGTGTGCCGTGAGCGGAGCGGGCCGGTCCGATGTGGGAGCTCAGGCACGCGGCCTCCTAAGCCACGGTGCGAGCGGAGCGGCCTCCCACTTTAGTCCCGGTCGGTATACAGTCCCGGGCGCTGCAACCGAGACTAAAGGTCCGGACTTTTAGTCCCGGGGCCGTAGTCCCGGTTGCATAACCGGGACTAAAGGCCTTTGCCGCCCGGGACTAATATCGAGTTTTCGACTAGTGAATAGAGACAAGTACTTGTCTATTAGTCAAGATATAAGAGTCAAATCATACAAGTAGTCTATTACTTGTCTACATATTACTACTCGTTTGCCATTTATACTATCTCTTTCCTATTCACTCTCTCGTCCTCTTTCATTTGGCCCCACATCTACATAGGAGCCCGTGATCAGCGGGCAGTCCCAACCCTGATGTCCATAAGTAGTGTCTAGAGGAGAGAGAAAATAATTAATGTATATTAAGACACTATCTCTCCAACCCACGGTGTCTACAGTAATCTCTATAAGAATAAATATTAATTGTCTACATACATGTACAAGGATCATGTATGGCAAAACTATTGTGTAGCTATCCGTACACACTTCATATTAGTAACATTGACATCAAATCTTAGTACACGCATCAACATAAATATGACTGATATGGAATTGCAAGGCGCATAGTCCGTCCATTAGGAACAAACATAGAAAATTAGATTCAAATGTATTACAACAGGTAATAGATAGAATTGCCATGAGAATACGCGGTAATTTAAGTAGTCTCTCTTATGACAAAACAAAATAAACTTTAGATAATATAAATTGGGTAGTAGTCGATCCAGAAATCTGCAATGTGCTTCTTTATCTTGTGATCCCTTTTGTACAGCAGCATGAAGGCTCCCAGTTGGAGATGGAGTTGTAGAATGGCTCCTCATTCCACCAACAAAATTGTAATTCCGTGGCTGATGACTTCCATTAGGATAGTTCATGCAAGGAGCCTTAGGACTCTGTAGCATATTCAGGAAACCACCTTGTGCATACTTCCTAAAAAAAATTAAACCAGGACTTGGTAGTTAAGCTGACATAAAGTTAACAAACAATATTATTCAGAACAATAATGCAGACATACGGCTGTACCAAATGTCCGTACCATATCACCGACTGAGAGCTCAGTTCTTTTCTATTCACTGAATGTTTAAATATGATGTATAGGTTAAGCTAAACACTTCTTAGTCCAAGATACTAACAGCCAAGGTTATTACTTATTGATTGGGAAATCAATTAAAAAACTAATTTCTGTTCTCATGACCAAATCAAATATCACACAAGAACTAAGTTGTAGGGATGGTTAAATCTATTTTAACGAAGATGTATAGGTTAATTTGGAACACTAATCAAACATCAATTAATTGGGAGAAGGCACGTACCATTCAGAACTGCCAATGCAAGAGATGGCGTGGCCACCATATGGGCCAGTTGCATGAGTAGCCATGGCAGGAAATCCACCCGTGGCTGCAAGATCGTGAGGAATTGGAAGACTGTCACCTCCGTGAGCACCACCAGCTTCTAGAGAACCTCTTCCTCGTGGATTTGCGGGGGCGGCTGAAGCTCCCGCTCCTACAAAAGCTGTAAAACTTGCCATGTCAGCCAAATATGAACTAAAATTTTCTTTCTTGACCCAAATATATCAATCCAACTGATCAAAATAGGTCATAGCCTAAAATTTGTCATGTCAGCCAACTACCACCCCTTCTCGATCCTATTGTATCGCTACTATGCCCTTGACTCCCCGACTCCAACCGTTGTTCGGCCCCGCTGGCCGACATTCGAGCCTAGTCGCCGCTGTACCATCCCGTTTTCCACCATGCGCGTAGGAGCTCTCCCAAAAGGCAATAGCCGCAGCGCAAGTAGCGGCGGCGGCTGAAGCTCCGCTCCTACAAAAGCTCTACTTTTAGCTGCGAAAATTAGGTGTGGTTCTTGCATCGGCAGCTACGGTACCGTTTTGACCGTAACTAGAAACGTTTCTTAGATTTATTGAGGATTTAAAGCCATTGTAACTTTAGTGGTAGGTAATGTACTTATTCATTGATAGAGAGACGCCATAGTGAGTTTGAAAGATCTATTCTATTCGTCTCTATTTTGGAGGTGCTTTTAGGAGTCGGATGTTCATCATGCACGTTCGTAAGGGCTATCATCCAATAATAGCGACCTTCCATCACCGGTGGCTCCTCCACCACTAGCATCTATCAATGCAACCACTGTCATCACTCCACACGCAGGTGGCTCCAAGCTGACGACGATGCAGCAAAGACTAGTGCACACACTTGCTATGGTGGTGTCCATGAGGAGAAGGAAGGAGGCGCTCGATCGAGGCCTGGCATGGAGCAGCGCTGTACGTGCTATAGCCATGGTTTCGCAGCTTGAGCAGTAGCCATGGCACAAGGAGGGTACACGTACGAATGGGAATACGTACGGGGCGCCAGCACAATTGGCGGCGCAGAGTGTCAGCACAGCTGGTGACGCAAGCGGCTAGTGGATTGCATTTTTTAAGTGGTTCCATGGAATTCATGGTAGATCTTGTTAATTTGTCGTAAATATGCCATCGATTATCTAAAGAAACTTATTCGCTTTGTACATAGAATTAGAGATATGCACATGGACAAGTTCAGGAAACAAGTTTATACTTTAGAGTGTTATTATAAATATTTTTGCTCTAATGAAGCTTGTAAATATATATTTTCCCTGAGAGTACTTTTTTTTAATCTTATTACCAAGGATCACGCGCATGTATTTTGATTCAATATTCCAAGGCAATCTGATTTGACAAATGAATTTGGCGATCGATACACCTCGTGCTTTTGATTTCTATTGCGTGGGACAACTTTTGAGTCTCGTGGCTGAAACGGCAGTCAGGCCAGGGTGGGACGACAATATGTGCAAGCAAGCAAGCAGTGAGCTGTCAGTCCACGCTTACGCCGTGAGGGAAGAGAAGAAGACAAGGATGCCAGAGGGCACAGAGCACGCAGCTAGCGGTGTTCTTCCCTTCTCTCTCTCTCTCTCTCTCTGTCTCTGACGGCTGAGGTTGTGGCGGCGATGGTGTTCCGATTCCTGCCGGCCGAGGTGGCGGAGATGGAAGCGCGCCTGCAGCCCCTCCGCAACCCTAGCCCCAACCCCATCGTCATGGAGGAGCTCGCGACGAAATTTAGCGCCTCCGCTGAACGCATCGGCAGGGTTGTTATCAGCCCAAATCAGGCAGTGTGCAGTGGTTCTCGACGTGGCCGGTCTGAAGATACAGATGGAACTATTCCTCATCTCCAAAGTCAGAATTCAGGCCTGAACTCGATTCACTCAGATCTGATCGAGTACTTGCATTGCGCAGGTTCGTTACTGGTTCTGCAACCGGCGCTACAATTCGCGTGAGGGCAAGGCCGCCAGGGCAGGGCAGCCACAGGGGAATTTCGCTGCCCGTAGGGTTAGGGCTGACCGTAAGAATGCTGTGGGTTGCTCGGCTGCTGTGAAGGCCGGTATTTCCTCAGGTGTGCACGCGTTTCTATATGTAATCCAATACTATCGCACATCATGCTGGTAGCTAGGCCTTGATTATTTAACTACTAGGGCTCCAATCATGCCTTGGTCCGTATGAGCAACTTTTTTCAAGGAGTTATTCGTATATGATTGCTGCATTGATTGTGTTTCTTCATCGTTTCTGTCCAAGGATTTGGGATGTGTGCTTATGTAGGCCATTTTTATGACAGAACACAAACAGGAACCCACATCCATTATTTGACATTGTAATAATTTGACGAAAAAATCATACCATTTCATGAAACCTGATAGGTTGAAGTAGTCCATTGAACCATAGTTCCTGCTCCACTTGTTTGTTTTCATCTTGTTAATTATTATGCTACACAACGTAACTTTTGTCTTAGCGGACATGTTAGAAGTGTTCTAGTAGAGCATCCAATAAGATGTCATATCCGTTGTGCATGCCAGCAGTTTTCTCACTCAGGTGTGCACTTCGTCCTGCCAATTGAATGTCTGACTGTCTGTGTATCGCCCGCATGGCGGTGGCTTGGCCGGTGGCCGAGGGAACGATGTCAAGCACTAGGGCCCTTCGCGTGGCTGGGTTGCACGGCCGGCCAGACGCTATGGACAATTTTTTTTTTATTTTAATTGATTTGCATCAACGGGTGAGAGCATGGCACGATCCTAAAAAAGATTTTGCAGGTGTGGGTGATGGACTGATGGTATGGCCTGCTCCTGAAAAAAGGATCTGCGGGTGTAGGTGAGCCGTGGGCCGGCCTTGCAAATGGCATTTGCGGGAGGGGCTTAGTGCCCTCTCTCATTATCCGTAATTTATAAATGCGCTGGAGCAGGCCCTAAGTCCGCTCCTACAAATGAGTTTTTACCCGTTTCTGAATACTGTTGCTATAAGGCCCCAACCATACCTTGGTCTGTATGTATGTGCACCTATTTTCAAGGAGTTATTTGTATATGATTGCTGATTGTTTCTTCTTCTTTTCTGTGTAAGGATTTGGAATGTGTGTGCTTTTATAGGCCATTTTTATGAGAGAACACAACAGGAATCCATGTCCATTTGAGATTATAATAATTTGACGAAAAAAATCATACCATTCCATGCAACCTCATAGGTGTTGAATTAGTCCATTTCATCATAGTTTCTGCTCAACTTGTTTTTTTTTCATCTTATTCATTATTATGCTTTATTGTAACTTTTATAAATGCCTTGATATGATATGTAAGTGCACCTATATATTTTCATGGAGTTATTCGTATCTGGTTGGTGATTGTTTCTTCTTCTTCTTTTCTGTGTAAGGCTTTGGGATGCGTGATTTTACTGGACATTTTTATGAGAGGACACAACAGGAATCCACCCCTGTTATATATTGTAATTTGACAAAAAAACCATTTCATATCATACAAAACTGATAGATGCCATTCATTATTTTCTACATTAGAACTTTCTACATTATTTTCTACATTAGAACTTTTTGTCTTAATTATAGCGGATGCATGCATTAAAAGTGTAGTATTAGAGCATCCAGCTGAGATGCCATCCCCCAGGCTTGAACCCAGTGGCGGTGCAAGTCATGTGCCCGTCTTATTGTGTAAAGTGGTTTTAGTGAAGAAAGTTTCAGCATGTTTCCTGGACGCTCTTGGCCACTCCAACGTTTGTGGTCAGGCAACGCCTCTCCACTGATCCAGTTCTTCATAATCATTTCTATCTTATAACTATACAGACATGTGCATGATGATCGAATTCGTGACTATCTCATGTCCTTTATTTTTTTTCTAATTCTTAACGTTGTTGATTAAAACTAGCAGGTAACAGTCCAGTGGAGGGAAGTCGGATCAAATATGAAGCCAAGTCAAATACTGATGGTGCATGGTATGTAGAAATTTACACTTCATTATATTTTTCGAGTTGAATAAGTACAGAAATCGGTTGTGTGCCGCATACTATATTTCTAATTTCCCCAGGGGCTCCATGATTGATGTTATCATAATATATTTTTTCTGTATATGATCATGCTATATCACTGGATAAACACTTATTGGTTGTTACATATCACATGCCGGTCAAAGTTGTGAGATTATTATTAAGTTATATGATTGCTATCAGTTTTAAAGTAATAGTATGGAAAGAGCTATATGAAAATTGTACAATGTCTGTAGTCCAATGACATAAAAAGCATTATAAGAACTTATGCTCTTAGCAGAAAAAAATGTTAATTCCTGCTCCATGTTTTGTTGGGAGCTGGGACAAATGCTTACATTAGTCCTGGTCCCAATTCGGACCAGGACTAAAGGGGTGGATGGAAATTAAGTCACTTCTCTACTAGTGTGCGTATCACATGCCGGCAAAGTTGTGAGATTATTATTAACTTATCATATGCTTGCTATCAGTTTTAAAGTAATAGTATGGAAAGAGCTATATGAAAATGGTACAACGTCTGTAGTCCAATGACATAAAAAGCATTATAAGAACTTATGCTCTTAGCAGAAAAAAATGTTAATACATAGAATGGAAGGGTTAACACCAAAAACATTATAAACTAGGTCATTACATACTTCTGTTAGTGTCCGGCAAGCTGACAAAATGGTACAAGCAGTAATCTTTGGATTCATCCACTATTACATAATAACTTTTGTTTTTTTACTTTTGAAGGCCTTTTTTAACTTAGGTTTTTTTTAATATGTGGCACCCTTGCATTGCAGGTATGATGTCGATGCCCCTGCTGGTTTTAGGATTTCTGAATCAGGTGAAAATGTAAGTACCTCAAGTTACCATTTAAATTTTATTGATTTTGCC
The DNA here is from genome assembly GCA_900205405.1 of Echinochloa crus-galli. Classification (NCBI taxonomy): domain Eukaryota; kingdom Viridiplantae; phylum Streptophyta; class Magnoliopsida; order Poales; family Poaceae; genus Echinochloa; species Echinochloa crus-galli. Next base: position 2,247,595 of record OAMR01000004.1, on the reverse strand, counting down.
AACGGGTGGAAAACAAACAATTATCTAAGTTATCTCTTTGTAAAAATAGCATACTAATTCTGAGTATGATTCCATGCATTACTGGGAGTTCAGTGAAATGCACCAAGTTACTATGCGATAGGACGTTTCAATACTTTTACTGCATTAGACTTTTTAGAACTCTAGATTGACGGCACATGTCCATTAGAGACCATGAAATTTGGGGCCAGAGAAAGGCGAGATCAACTGTGTGTAATCAACAATCAAGAATATAAGTTGGCAGGGAAGACGAAAGTACAAGTTCAGAGTAATACAGGGTCATTGAGTTCAACTTATGGTAGGAGCAAGGTTTTAGAAAGAAAACAAGTCAAGATATTATTGTTAAGAAATCAAGTATGTTATTTCAGCAAATAGCAAAAACTATGCCATATTACTTGATCTCGAGCTTTTAGATTATCATATTTGGCTCCACTATCAAGTCAAAATAATACTAACTTGTCAGAAATTGTCTTGTCTACTCCTTTTATTCTAAGTAATTTTTGGGACTTATAATAGGACAGTGTTTTGATCTGGTTGTGAGTTTAGCAAACTGGCCTACTGAAGTTCAGTCAGTCTTCTAATACTTTGTAACGGCTAGGCGAAGCATGAGGTGTGATGCCTTTGTTCTGGTAGTAGTCTTGTTCAAGATGTAATGGAAATGGGGTTCAACCTCACAGGAAAAAAAATTAGTGAACCACCCCTAGTCCCCTACTAGATGTCTATTTCTACCATATGTAACACATCTGTGTTGGAGAAGGGCCATATATACTTAGTGCATTCGATCTGTTGGAACCTTACTTTGTAGCTGAGGATTATTTATTGAATTATTGAAGTTATATTAGCATAAATACCCATGTCATCAACCTACATGTTTTTTAAATACAAACAAACAATATGCTTGTGTGCTGTGTCATTTTATGTTGTTCTTTCTTCATTTGTCATTTATTAACTTTTTTTCTTTTTGCTTGTGTTTATGGTTCCAGGAAGCTATGGTCCGATTCTCTGGATGTGGAGCTGACCAAACTGAATGGGTCAACGCTCGTACTTGTTTGCGACAGCGTTCACTTCGTTTGAAGTCCACAGAATGTGAACTTGTTAAATTGAGGGACATTGTTCTCTGTTATAAGGTATTGCAATCTTAAACCCCCTTTTGCTCCTATCTTAATTGGCATACAACAATTGTGTTTTTCCTACTATCTTAATTAGCATACAAAAATTGTGGCTTTACGTATTGAAAAAGAACTCGAGATTATCAGGTTAGCTCTGTAACTTCATTTTTCCCAGCTCTGTCCCGAAATGATTGCATCTAGGACCATAACGCTTAGACTTTTCTATCTTTCTGATTGTAACTGCATACTCAAGATTTTTGGAAGAGTTCATGGGGAAGGGTACCATTGGACTCGTCATATGGAGAATAAATGAGAGATAGTGGCCTGGGAAGGAACAAACTAGAGACTAAAAATGAGCATGATGAGCTGAGTTAATTTATCATAATACTTGTACTAGAGGATGTCATTTTTAATAGTATACTATACATGTAATAGTGTTGAGTTTAGTAACAAGCTGGATGTGAATTGCTCCATATATATAGGTATAATCTAATATTAAGAAAGATTAAACAGAATTCTTACGGAATGAAATAAGCAAATATATGAAAACTATCAATAAACTAGGGACTAAATATGCATGTAGTAACTGTTACTTCCAGAAAATGTTCCAAGAAAACTACAGGCCAATTGCAGGTTGTACTGTGGTTTTTTGTCATGTTTATCCAATATATTTCAAGTACAACTGACAGGAACAAATATTGTTTCCCAGTTCTATAGTTTGCATTCGTAGTGTGGTCTCTCATGAATATGTATTTCTGTTCTGAAATGTTCAGGTAAGTGAACAGAGTTGTCTCTACTTTGATGCTTTTGTGATGGCTCGTAGAGTCCAAAAACATGATGCTTCAAGGGAATGTGATTGCACATTCATGGTTCGCTATGAGCATGATCAATCTGAGGTACTTCTCCACTTCTAATATTGTCTAGACTAACTGCAATTATGTGATTATAGTAATTTATATATGTAAAATTTACTTCTCGTGTTACCTGTGACCTATAGCCGGATACTTCTCCATTGTCTAAGGATCCATTAGTTGATTCTAGTAGTGTGTATGCATGTGCTAATCTGCTATGTTTCAGAAACTCTATGTACAGAGACTAGCATGTCCAGTTGCCCATTTCGTTTAATTATTTTGATATACACTGGAAACACTGATCCATTAAGGAATGGTCCATAATGCCAAGTTGTATTATATGTCTTTAAAGCTTTACTGGTGTTTCACTTGGGAAAATGAAATTACAAACTAGCAAAAATAATTTAACTAACATGTATGTTTCGTGACAATATGCAAAACAGTACATATATTTCATTAAAGTGAAGAACCTCATGTTAAAAAGTACTGCACAATCTACTACTGTTTTACTAAATTTATTTCTTCAATTTTTGAGTTTAGTACATCTAAATCTAGACAGCCACCTCATGCCTGTACGTGTATTGTTTTTTCTTTTGCATGGCACTAAATTGTTCTTTCAAATTTATAGGAAATTGTTCACCGCCGGAAGCTGTGCCGTCGACCATAACTACTATAGGCTTGAGACTTTGCTAGCTTATGCTGTAGAAGTGAAATAAATAGCAAAGTAACTATTTGAACAGGTGGTTAAATTGGATTTGCAGTGTGCGCAAGCCCTGTGGGGCCCCCTGATGAACTGAACAGGCGGTTGCTGTTTTGTAGTACTGGAATTATATTTTAGAACAACATATGATGTGTTAATTATATGGTATATTTCTTGGTTGCTTCGACTACCGCAGGGACCCTCATACGTGCCAGCATAAAAACCTCGTTCGTACCGGTGACGGGGCCGGTAACATGGAGCCGATGTGAATGTGGGCGTGGTGTGAAAACCGACATTAATAACATTACTATTCTAATCGGTTTGTTAAGGGCTGGTACGTTTGAGTCCACTATTCCTACTTGTCCATCGGTTCTTGTTTTGCGCTGTCATGTTATTTCATTCTAATCGTAACAGCTCAAGAATAACCAGTTAATCTTGTGTTAGCTATTTGCATCGGGTTAAAAAGCACCGCTGAGAATAATGTCGAACCAGCCAAAAGAATAATTATCCACTAATTATGTCCAATCAGATTCACGAGTACAGATGCATTGTTGCACACACAACATATGCACATTCAAAGGAATAAACATGTATATGTGCTAGACGTTCGTAGCAACCATATATTACTCTCATCATCATCAGTTTGGACATGACAGGAATCTGAAGATATGCAACATTGAGATATCACTACCAGAATGATCGACATCTGCACCGGGTGGGAAAGCCCTTTAGCACCGGGTTTCCCACCCGGTGCAACTAATCCGAGGCTAAAGGGGTACCCCTTTAGCACCGGGTCGAATAACCGGTGCTAAAGGGCCTGCCTTTAGCACCGGTTGCTGCCTGAAACCGGTGCTAAAGACCCCGGATTTCTTTTTTTTTTGCTTTTTTCAGTAGCCATGCGTGCACGTCTATATACGTATATATTCTAATACATGTATTCTAATGCGTATTCGGCCGACTCTATATTCATACTAGCTGACATTTCATCAAAATAGAAGACATATATATTACAAAAGTAGATATTCATGCATGTCAACTCGAGTTATATATATTTAAACTGTATTTTCTACTTAATTAAGATTGACGACTATCTTGTTGCACTGTCCGGCACGTCCTCCAGTACTGGCGAGTAGAATTCTCCTCGGGGATTGACGACCTCGTCCCAGATCCATCCGACGAGCTGTTCTGCAATTGCGTCAATTCTTTCTAGCTCCAGGGACTCTTCCTTCAGCCTGAACATCTATAATTTACAAATAATTGAAAGATATTTAATCCGCCGAGTTGGAGACAATAATTGTGCACTTAATAATAATGGAAATGTTGTTTATTATTACGTACCATAATATCGTGTTGTGTAAGCTTTTTATGTCCCCAATTCCACATGAAATCGCAAACATAGTATGCACATAAATTATTTCCCGGCCCCTGTTTGGCACACTGTCGACCAAAAGAAATTAAGTAAAATTCATATAATATATTAGCCGAGGCCTACATGTACAAATTACTTGCTTACCGGAAAGCCAATGTTCCATTTTAGTGTTTCATGTTGAATTCCCGGGTGTTCTTGACGGAATTGAATCCAGGCCCTGCGAACAAAAAAATTGAGTTAAGTCATTGCGAGTGTAAGGGGTGAATTAAGTAGGGGAAAATATACATCACCTTGTCATCATGTCCATGATGTTCTGTAGTTTTTCTTTTGGAGTGTGCAACGAATCAAAGACGTTCACGACACCCCGGTCAGGACACAATATTATTAAGAACCAGTGGAATCTGTGCACATGTATACATTATAATCAGAAATGAAATAGTACACAGACAGTATAAGAAGAAGAAGCCTGTGTATGTACTCACTCGATGTTGTACGGGATTAGTATGGAGTCGCAGTAATTTTGTTTCTTAATATATTTGTATAGGTTTCCATATGTTTCCTCAGGATTCATCAATATCATTTCTTCACTTATCCTTCGAGGATCCACGAAACCAACGTCATATATCCCGGATCTGCGACATTTTTGAATCTCCATTCTGCATATGTTAAGCAATAAATAAAGCCCGCGTCAGCATAGATTGGAATTAATGTTTTCAAACTGTGAATTATAAGCAACAACAAAGTACTTACAGTGTCCAACATGTGATCAAATCCACGTCCATGGCGTCGCGGTGGTACAGCTCATATATATCATTAAACCTGAGCCAGACAAAATCCGCGTCACCATTGTAGAAGTCTTGGTCCTTCACGCCTACTTTTATCATGCGCCGTTTATTCCTTCTTGATTCTTCCAAATACCAGTCATGGAATCGGCGCATCTTCGTCTGTAGGTTGCTCTCCATTTCAGGAGGGACCATAGGCTCGCCAAGCTTAAACGGCCACTTCAGCGTTGTGTTTACAGGCACCTCTTCTTCCCCCAGGACTTGCGCTCTGGTTAGTCCAGTCTCGGCCATTACTCGTTGAATGTTAAGCTCGTCCAGAGATGGCAATGGACCCAAGGGACGCTGAGGTTGCTGGCCGAGCTGAGGAACCTTTTTGGATGGGCCCGCCTCCTTATCCGCAGCCTTCCGTTTCCGGCGAGATTTCAGTAATGAGCGGTCATAGTCTGTTACTATTACTTCCTTCTGTTGACCCTTGCTCAAATTACCGAGGAATGACTTCACGATGGTGGGATCAAGCTTCGGCTCCGGCTCAGGTTTTCTCCTCCACTCGGCCATTTGCCTCTTTGTGTCTGCTTTTACCGAGGCTTCGAGCTCCTCTAGAGTCTTCTCGCCCGCTCTTTTCTCTGGTGCGGGCTTCTCTCTAGTTTTTCGCGCCTTCTTCGCTGGTGGAGTGGGGGCAGAGGCTTTAGTGCGGCGTCCCCTCTTCGGCGGAGGAGACGGAGACCTCTTTGGCGGAGGAGACGGGCTTGCATCAGGAGCTCCCGGAGAATCGTCATGATGTGGATCTCTTGGAGGTGACGGGGGCTTGTTGGTAGCCGCAGGTGTATCGGGTATAACGATGTCTGCCTTGCTCCATAGAATGATGCAGTGAGAACACTGACCGAGTTTTGTTTCTCCGTCACCTCCGGGGATGTCAAGTTCCAAGTCTTCCCAGCTGGTGACGACTTGCTCCACCTCAACAGGTACGTAACCATGTGGAATGTCATTGCAGTGCCATTTTTGCCCTTCTTCCACACGTTTGGTCATACCGTATGCGACCTGATAAGTTAGTAGTCACAAAGAAAGTTAGTAAATGAATGGTATTTACGGTGAAATGTATGCAGTATGAACTAAGGTCGCATACGTACCACCACAGCTAAGTTCTTCTGCCTGACGACAAGCTCGCACGCGGTCCGTTGAGTTATTTCATCCACGGTGTAACGGACCGCTTCGGCGGCCTGTGTGGAAGCGTGACTGCTTTGATATTGCTGTGGAGGGCTAATAAGGGCCGCATCTTGGAGAGGTGCATGCTCTGTGGAACCGGTCCCGCCTGTGGCTTGTTGGAGAGGTGCAGGCTCTGTGGAACCGGGAAAGCCCTTTAGCACCGGGTTTCCCACCCGGTGCAACTAATCCGAGGCTAAAGGGGTACCCCTTTAGCACCGGGTTGAATAACCGGTGCTAAAGGGGCCCTTTAGCACCGGGTGCAGCCACGACCCGGTGCTAAAGGGCCTGCCCCGCAGCGCCGGTAGCAGGGCCTTTAGCACCGGGTCCAGACACAACCCGGTGCTAAAAATTTTTACGCGCAAAAAAATAAATATTTTTTCTACTCTCGTCTCTTTCCCTCTCCTCTCTTTTCTAGCTCACCGTCGTCTTCTCTCCGTCCTTCAAGAACAAGAACAAAATTTTTGTTCTTATTCTTCAAGAACAGAAAAAAGAAGAAGGTGAGAGTAGATAAATAAGAGGAGAAAGAAAGAAATTAAGAGTAGAAATATCTTAATTTACATCACAACATTTAAGATCCAACAATTACAACATTCAAGATTCAACGTAGATTCAACATAGAAATTTAGATTACAGAGAGATTAGAAAAAGAGAAGCCTCCGCCAGTTCAACAAAAGAAGAAAAGAAAAGTGTGTGCCTCGATCCACTCCCAGCTGCCTCCGCTCCCCATGCGAGTGCCACACTAGAAGCATTCAACAACACGTACATATTTGCATCAGAAAACAGGAATAGAGAAGCAGAGAACAGGAAACCGACTCCTTTGGATTAGCATTTAGCAAAGTACCTGGCCCGCTGACCGTAGCAGACGAGGGACGTGTTGAATCCGGCCAGGGTGTTCTGGATCATGGGTAATCCAACAAGATCGAACGCATCGGCCTGCAAACAAGCACCAATCCACGGGGAAGGATCGATCGCCCACAGCAACAGATCCCAAATTACCCTCGCATCAAGCCGAATCAGGTGAGGTGGGCATGCTACCGTACCTTGACGGAGGGCTCTGTCGGCCAGCGCCTCACGACGGCGGCGGGGGCGAGGCGAGGAGGAGGGCCGGCGGTTTGGGGGAAGACGAAGTGCTGCGGGGCGGGGGGCGGCGCGAGGCTATATAGATCCGGTGCATTTAGCACCGGGTGCAGCCACGACCCGGTGCTAAAGGCCCCCCTTTCGCACCGGGTCTTCTACACCCGGTGCGAAAGGCCGTAACTGTGCGCCAGACTGAGGCCTTTAGCACCGGGTGCAGCCCTCTAGAGTCTTCTCGCCCGCTCTTTTCTCTGGTGCGGGCTTCTCTCTAGTTTTTCGCGCCTTCTTCGCTGGTGGAGTGGGGGCAGAGGCTTTAGTGCGGCGTCCCCTCTTCGGCGGAGGAGACGGAGACCTCTTTGGCGGAGGAGACGGGCTTGCATCAGGAGCTCCCGGAGAATCGTCATGATGTGGATCTCTTGGAGGTGACGGGGGCTTGTTGGTAGCCGCAGGTGTATCGGGTATAACGATGTCTGCCTTGCTCCATAGAATGATGCAGTGAGAACACTGACCGAGTTTTGTTTCTCCGTCACCTCCGGGGATGTCAAGTTCCAAGTCTTCCCAGCTGGTGACGACTTGCTCCACCTCAACAGGTACGTAACCATGTGGAATGTCATTGCAGTGCCATTTTTGCCCTTCTTCCACACGTTTGGTCATACCGTATGCGACCTGATAAGTTAGTAGTCACAAAGAAAGTTAGTAAATGAATGGTATTTACGGTGAAATGTATGCAGTATGAACTAAGGTCGCATACGTACCACCACAGCTAAGTTCTTCTGCCTGACGACAAGCTCGCACGCGGTCCGTTGAGTTATTTCATCCACGGTGTAACGGACCGCTTCGGCGGCCTGTGTGGAAGCGTGACTGCTTTGATATTGCTGTGGAGGGCTAATAAGGGCCGCATCTTGGAGAGGTGCATGCTCTGTGGAACCGGTCCCGCCTGTGGCTTGTTGGAGAGGTGCAGGCTCTGTGGAACCGGTCCCGCCTGTGGCTTGTTGGAGAGGTGCAGGCTCTGTGGAACCGGTCCCGCCTGTGGCTTGTTGGAGAGGTGCAGGCTCTGTGGAACCGGTCCCGCCTGTGGCTTGTTGGAGAGGTGCAGGCTCTGTGGAACCGGTCCCGCCTGTGGCTTGTTGGAGAGGTGCAGGCTCTGTGGAACCGGTCCCGCCTGTGGCTTGTTGGAGAGGTGCAGGCTCTGTGGAACCGGTCCCGCCTGTGGCTTGTTGGAGAGGTGCAGGCTCTGTGGAACCGGTCCCGCCTGTGGCTTGTTGTATCTGCAGCCATGCTACCTTCATCCGTCGCTCCATCTCTGACTCCATTTCTTGGAGCTTTGAGCCCTGGGCGGCAACCGTTTGCTCTAGGTCCCTCACCCTCTGCTCATATTCGGCCTTCTTCCTCGAACGGCTCCTATAGGTGGCGGCGTGCTCTTGGAAACCTTTCTTCCATGAGACGCTTGTGCCTACGCCGCGCGTCCGTCCAGGATGCTCCTTGTTCCCTAAGGCATAGGTTAGCTCATCTCTGTCTCTATCGGCAACAAATTCTCCCCTATCAGATGCCCTGAGGATATCGAGGAGACGCTGAGCTAGTTCTCGCAAGTCCTCGGGAAAAACTAAGGAGCCGTCGATTGGGCTCAGGGTGCCTCCATGACCATAGTACCAATGCTTGGTCCTTGCGGGCCAGTCATGTGTCGCTGGAGTGATGCCTCTAGCATATAGATCTTCTTCCATCTTCTCCCATTTAGCGATGCTTGCCTTGTAACCTCCCGAACCCATCTTATGAGAGTACTTCTTATTTGCGGCGTTTCCAGCGTTTCTAGCGCTAGCCGTTGCACCCTCTTCGGAGGTTTTGTACTCAAGGAATGCTTCCCACTCGTCATCAGTGATCTTCTTATACTTCTCAGGATCCGGGGCCTCTCCGGTTTTGAGAAATTGCGAGTACAACTTCTTCTTGAAATCCTGAAACAGAACTGCCATCTTCTTCATTGTCCAATCCCTCAGTTCTGCTTCATGAGTGCTAGGCCAGTCGAATATTGCCTTTAATTCCCTCCATAGCATCTCCTTCTCTGTATCGGGGAGCACGTACTCCTCAGTGGGGTCCGTGGACTTCCATTTTCTGATACTAATGGGCACATTGTCCCGTACAATTACCCCGCACTGAGATACAAATTTCTTGGCCACTTTTGGGGGCTCAACTGGCTCCCCGTCATCCTCCACTCGGGTGATGTGTAACTTGACATCCTTCAGCTTCTTCGTGGTAGATCGTTTTGATTTCTTAGCTCGACTTGTAGAAGCAGAGGCGGCCTACACAAATTACATATATACGAGATGATATAGAGATGGTATACATAATTGACATGTACAGTACAAATTTATGTTATCTATATACACACCTGACTAGACGAGGGCGCGCTACCGGCTCCTTCAATAGTTTCGGCCCTTGCAACATTGTCGCCATGGACATTGTCGTCCCTTCCAATGATGCCCAACACATCATCCATCGACATTGGTTGGGTTACAATATTGAAAAGTTGATTCGCAAAGAACGTGTCGTTGTCCTCTTGCATGGGTGGGACATTGTTGTTGTTGTCCGCCATCTATAGAATTAAAAATAATTGATAAGAAATATATACAAAGCATACATATTCCCAATATTTCTAACATTTTCGCTAAGGGGGTCGGTGCGTGAAAAACGGATTCGCCAAGGGGTTCGGGTGCGCGGTGTGAATTGATTCGCTAAGGGTTCGCTAAGGGGGTCGGTGCGCGAAAAACGGATTCGCTAAGGGGTTCGGGTGCGCGATGGGTTCGGGTACGCCATAGAATTTCCGATAATAAACATTTTCGATAGTATACATTATACAAACATATAACATTTCCAATATACATTTCAATGTAAATATCTCCAATACATTTAAATGAAGCATTTTCCAATATACATTTCAAACATATAACATTTCCAATATACATTTCAATGTAAATATCTCCAATACATTTAAATGAAGCATTTTCCAATATACATTTCAAACATATAACATTTCCAATATACATTTCAATGTAAATATCTCCAATACATTTAAATGAAGCATTTTCCAATATACATTTCAAACATATAACATTTCCAATATACATTTCAATGTAAATATCTCCAATACATTTAAATGAAGCATTTTCCAATATACATTTCAAACATATAACATTTCCAATATACATTTCAATGTAAATATCTCCAATACATTTAAATGAAGCATTTTCCAATATACATTTCAAACATATAACATTTCCAATATACATTTCAATGTAAATATCTCCAATACATTTAAATGAAGCATTTTCCAATATACATTTCAAACATATAACATTTCCAATATACATTTCAATGTAAATATCTCCAATACATTTAAATGAAGCATTTTCCAATATACATTTCAAACATATAACATTTCCAATATACATTTCAATGTAAATATCTCCAATACATTTAAATGAAGCATTTTCCAATATACATTTCAAACATATAACATTTCCAATATACATTTCAATGTAAATATCTCCAATACATTTAAATGAAGCATTTTCCAATATACATTTCAAACATATAACATTTCCAATATACATTTCAATGTAAATATCTCCAATACATTTAAATGAAGCATTTTCCAATATACATTTCAAACATATAACATTTCCAATATACATTTCAATGTAAATATCTCCAATACATTTAAATGAAGCATTTTCCAATATACATTTCAAACATATAACATTTCCAATATACATTTCAATGTAAATATCTCCAATACATTTAAATGAAGCATTTTCCAATATACATTTCAAACATATAACATTTCCAATATACATTTCAATGTAAATATCTCCAATACATTTAAATGAAGCATTTTCCAATATACATTTCAAACATATAACATTTCCAATATACATTTCAATGTAAATATCTCCAATACATTTAAATGAAGCATTTTCCAATATACATTTCAAACATATAACATTTCCAATATACATTTCAATGTAAATATCTCCAATACATTTAAATGAAGCATTTTCCAATATACATTTCAAACATATAACATTTCCAATATACATTTCAATGTAAATATCTCCAATACATTTAAATGAAGCATTTTCCAATATACATTTCAAACATATAACATTTCCAATATACATTTCAATGTAAATATCTCCAATACATTTAAATGAAGCATTTTCCAATATACATTTCAAACATATAACATTTCCAATATACATTTCAATGTAAATATCTCCAATACATTTAAATGAAGCATTTTCCAATATACATTTCAAACATATAACATTTCCAATATACATTTCAATGTAAATATCTCCAATACATTTAAATGAAGCATTTTCCAATATACATTTCAAACATATAACATTTCCAATATACATTTCAATGTAAATATCTCCAATACATTTAAATGAAGCATTTTCCAATATACATTTCAAACATATAACATTTCCAATATACATTTCAATGTAAATATCTCCAATACATTTAAATGAAGCATTTTCCAATATACATTTCAAACATATAACATTTCCAATATACATTTCAATGTAAATATCTCCAATACATTTAAATGAAGCATTTTCCAATATACATTTCAAACATATAACATTTCCAATATACATTTCAATGTAAATATCTCCAATACATTTAAATGAAGCATTTTCCAATATACATTTCAAACATATAACATTTCCAATATACATTTCAATGTAAATATCTCCAATACATTTAAATGAAGCATTTTCCAATATACATTTCAAACATATAACATTTCCAATATACATTTCAATGTAAATATCTCCAATACATTTAAATGAAGCATTTTCCAATATACATTTCAAACATATAACATTTCCAATATACATTTCAATGTAAATATCTCCAATACATTTAAATGAAGCATTTTCCAATATACATTTCAAACATATAACATTTCCAATATACATTTCAATGTAAATATCTCCAATACATTTAAATGAAGCATTTTCCAATATACATTTCAAACATATAACATTTCCAATATACATTTCAATGTAAATATCTCCAATACATTTAAATGAAGCATTTTCCAATATACATTTCAAACATATAACATTTCCAATATACATTTCAATGTAAATATCTCCAATACATTTAAATGAAGCATTTTCCAATATACATTTCAAACATATAACATTTCCAATATACATTTCAATGTAAATATCTCCAATACATTTAAATGAAGCATTTTCCAATATACATTTCAAACATATAACATTTCCAATATACATTTCAATGTAAATATCTCCAATACATTTAAATGAAGCATTTTCCAATATACATTTCAAACATATAACATTTCCAATATACATTTCAATGTAAATATCTCCAATACATTTAAATGAAGCATTTTCCAATATACATTTCAAACATATAACATTTCCAATATACATTTCAATGTAAATATCTCCAATACATTTAAATGAAGCATTTTCCAATATACATTTCAAACATATAACATTTCCAATATACATTTCAATGTAAATATCTCCAATACATTTAAATGAAGCATTTTCCAATATACATTTCAAACATATAACATTTCCAATATACATTTCAATGTAAATATCTCCAATACATTTAAATGAAGCATTTTCCAATATACATTTCAAACATATAACATTTCCAATATACATTTCAATGTAAATATCTCCAATACATTTAAATGAAGCATTTTCCAATATACATTTCAAACATATAACATTTCCAATATACATTTCAATGTAAATATCTCCAATACATTTAAATGAAGCATTTTCCAATATACATTTCAAACATATAACATTTCCAATATACATTTCAATGTAAATATCTCCAATACATTTAAATGAAGCATTTTCCAATATACATTTCAAACATATAACATTTCCAATATACATTTCAATGTAAATATCTCCAATACATTTAAATGAAGCATTTTCCAATATACATTTCAAACATATAACATTTCCAATATACATTTCAATGTAAATATCTCCAATACATTTAAATGAAGCATTTTCCAATATACATTTCAAACATATAACATTTCCAATATACATTTCAATGTAAATATCTCCAATACATTTAAATGAAGCATTTTCCAATATACATTTCAAACATATAACATTTCCAATATACATTTCAATGTAAATATCTCCAATACATTTAAATGAAGCATTTTCCAATATACATTTCAAACATATAACATTTCCAATATACATTTCAATGTAAATATCTCCAATACATTTAAATGAAGCATTTTCCAATATACATTTCAAACATATAACATTTCCAATATACATTTCAATGTAAATATCTCCAATACATTTAAATGAAGCATTTTCCAATATACATTTCAAACATATAACATTTCCAATATACATTTCAATGTAAATATCTCCAATACATTTAAATGAAGCATTTTCCAATATACATTTCAAACATATAACATTTCCAATATACATTTCAATGTAAATATCTCCAATACATTTAAATGAAGCATTTTCCAATATACATTTCAAACATATAACATTTCCAATATACATTTCAATGTAAATATCTCCAATACATTTAAATGAAGCATTTTCCAATATACATTTCAAACATATAACATTTCCAATATACATTTCAATGTAAATATCTCCAATACATTTAAATGAAGCATTTTCCAATATACATTTCAAACATATAACATTTCCAATATACATTTCAATGTAAATATCTCCAATACATTTAAATGAAGCATTTTCCAATATACATTTCAAACATATAACATTTCCAATATACATTTCAATGTAAATATCTCCAATACATTTAAATGAAGCATTTTCCAATATACATTTCAAACATATAACATTTCCAATATACATTTCAATGTAAATATCTCCAATACATTTAAATGAAGCATTTTCCAATATACATTTCAAACATATAACATTTCCAATATACATTTCAATGTAAATATCTCCAATACATTTAAATGAAGCATTTTCCAATATACATTTCAAACATATAACATTTCCAATATACATTTCAATGTAAATATCTCCAATACATTTAAATGAAGCATTTTCCAATATACATTTCAAACATATAACATTTCCAATATACATTTCAATGTAAATATCTCCAATACATTTAAATGAAGCATTTTCCAATATACATTTCAAACATATAACATTTCCAATATACATTTCAATGTAAATATCTCCAATACATTTAAATGAAGCATTTTCCAATATACATTTCAAACATATAACATTTCCAATATACATTTCAATGTAAATATCTCCAATACATTTAAATGAAGCAGTCAGGGCGAAGACATTAGCACCGGGTCATAGCAAGACGCGGTGCTAATGCGCCCCCTTTAGCACCGGGTGCAGCCACGACCCGGTGCTAAAGGCCTCGGGCACATTAGCACCGGGTCGTGGCTGCACCCGGTGCTAAAGGGTGAACATTAGCACCGGGTCTTTCCACGACCCGGTGCTAATGTGTCCGCCCGGACGCACCTCCGCGCCGCCCCCGCTCCTAGCCGTTGGACCCGGTGCTGAAGCCCCATCAGCACCGGGTCCAAAAATGGCCGAGGCGGAGGAGGCGGGCGGATGTGAAGGATTCTGGTAGTGTATACTCGGTTACCAACATAAACATGTATACCAGTTTCACAAACAAATAAACATGAGTACAAGTTCCACAATAACATAAACATAAACATGACTAACAGTTAAATAAAGAACATACATGAACTTTAAACAGACTTAAGACTAGCAGTTCATCATAGATCTGGCCCGGGCCTCGATCCCAGTCACCCTCCCAACGGCCGTCGCAGAGGCATTATCTGTCGTAGCCTCGGCGGTGGAAGCAAGCACCTTCTGCGTCTAGGTTGCGGATTCTATCATGTCGTCCGTAGATCTGGCCGCTGCTGAAGGCATCTAGGCCCCTAATTGACCGGGTTAATAGGCTAGATAGTCATACTATCAAGAGGGATCAACGTCATTGGCTTGACATGTCTATAGTGCCAATTTGATCATTAACTTGCATGTTGTGCATTTAGATAAGTGGCGACTAACTTCGTGAAAGGTGTTGTTGAAAATCATGTGAAAACTAAGTTCTGATAGGGGGATGGACAGTCCGTGGTCTTGGCTCGGACTGTAAGACCATGGACTGTCCGTGACTTTTGTGTTGAAAGAAAAATTAAAATATGTGGAAAATTCCGTTCGGATCGTGTCCGAACGTTCGTCAGATTGTCCGTGGGTTGGTGACGGACAGTCCATGACCTGTGTTGAAAGGTGGGCCCATGAGCGTTGACTTGGCGAGCTGTGCGCTAATTGTCGGACTGTCCGAGGTCTAGGATGGACAATCTGTATAATGAGCTCGATTCTAACAGAGACGTTTTCTGGCTTTCGAGGGGGTCGGACCGTCCGTCCCGGCCGGTCGGACCGTCCGTGATGCGTTTCGGACAGTCCATGATGGCCGGTTGGACAGTCCGTCTGACCCCAACGGTTAACTCGGACACATGTTTGACTTTGGTGTTGTTACCATTGGATTCGAACTCGGACAGTCCATGGTGTTGAGTCGGACAGACCATGAGTGCCGTTTTTCACGCGTTTTGAACGTAACCAGCTAGTACCGAGGAGAGGGGCTATATATACTTCACCCCCACGGTGGGGTGAGCTCTCTTGGCACTTTGAAAAGCTTCCTTGCATATTTGGAGCCCTCCCTCTCCTCTCACTCTCTCACTTTGCTTTGAGGTTGCATTCTTGTGAGAATGAGAGCATCTAGTGCATTGCATCAAGGATTTGATCATTGTGGCACTAGGGATTCATCAAGCGAGCTGGTTGATTTGTTATTCTTGGAGGTTGCCACCTCCTAAACGGCTTGGAGCTCATGATTCCATTGAGCACTTCAAGAAGATTGTGAAGTTGCTTTGGAAGATTGGTGTGAGAGGTCATTGTGCTCATCTCGCCGGAGTGGTGAAGAGCAACTCTAGTGGAATCGAGATTTGAAGCGGTTCTTTGGTTCTAACTGGCTTATACATCAAGCGGAGTCTTGATAGAGAAGTGGTTGGACATTGAATCCATCTCAACGTGGATTAGGGGTGACCGGCAAGTCATCGATACGATGGGATAAAATTCGTCACTTACACTTGGTCATTTCTTTGCTCATTTACTTTCAAGCAATTTTATTTGAGCAATTTACCTTCTAGAGATTGAATTATATCTTGTCATCCCAGGTTTCAAACCTTAAACATCGGCTAGAGTAGCTAGAAATTTAATTCTCCATGTGTTTCTAATTAAATTTCTCTAATGTTGTATTTTTTAGTTTAAAACCGCCCATTCACTCTCCTCTAGTCGGTATCCTAGATCCTACAGCTGCCACCACCAAGTTGTGGGGGATGGCCCCCCTATCCGCCGCCAGAATCACCGCTTTGGCCGCGGCCTCCACGACACGGAGTACCATGGCCTACACGACCGTGCTCTCCTTGGAATCTGAGGGGGGAATGGCGAGCGGAAGAGTGGCGATAATGGCACTCAGGGGCGGAGCTACAACGTATGCTGGTTACACAAGTTTACACTTCATTATATTTTTTGAGTTGAAGTATAGAAGTTGGTTGTGTGCTGCATACTATATTACTAATTTCCCCATGGGCTCCATGATTGATGTTATCATAATATATTTTTCTGTATATGATCATGCTATATCACTGGATAAACGACACTTACTGGTTGTTACATATCACATATATGCCGGTCAAAGTTATGAGATTATTATTAACTTATTATATGCTTGCTATCAGTTTTAAAGTAATAGTATGGAAAGAGATATATGAAAATGGTACATGATCATGCTATATCACTAGATAAACAATTACTACCTGTAACATATCACATGCCGGTCAAAGTTATGAGATTACTGTTGACTGGTCATGCTTGCTATCATATTTAAAGTAAAAGTATGGAAAGAGCTATATGAATATGGTACATAATTAGCTGACACAATGTCTGTTGTCCAATGACATAAAAGGCATTATAAGAACTTATGCTCTTAGAAAAACTAGGTCATTACATACTTCTGTTAGTGTCCGGCAAGCTGACAAAATGGTACAAACAGTAATCTTTGGATTCATCTACTATTACATAATAACTTTTTTTAACTTTTGAAGGCTTTTTTAACTCAGGTTTTTTTAATATGTGGCACCCTTTTGCATTGCAGGTATGATGTCGATGACCCTGCTGGTTTTAGGATTTCTGAATCAGGTGAAAATGTAAGTACCTCAAGTTACCATTAAATTTTATTGATTTTGCCAACGGTGGAAAACAAACAATTATCTAAGTTAGCTCTTTGTAAAAATAGCATACTAATTCTGAATATGATTCCATACATTACTGGGAGTGCAGTGAAATGCACTAAGTTACTATGCGATAGGACATTTCAATACTTTTACTGCATTAGACTTTTTAGAACTTTAGATTGATGGCACGTGTCCATTAGAGACCATGAAATTTGGGATCAGAGAAAGGCGAGATCAACTGTATGTAATCAAGAATCAAGAATATAAGTTGGCAGGGAAGAGGAATGTAAGAGTTCAAAGTACTGCAGGGTCATTGAGTTAAACTTACGATAGGAGCAAGGTTTTGGAAAGAAAACAAGTCAAGATATTATTATTGTTCAAGGTATCAAGTATGTTATTTCAGCAAATGGCAATAACTATCCCATTTTGGGCCAATCTCAAACTTTGAGATTATCTGTCACGCCCTAAATATTTAGATTTTAGGATATGATCCGGTAGAACAAAATTTTCTTCAAATTTTTAAAATCTTCCAATGTTTCTATAATTATTATGGAATCTAGTGTAGAAAAATATTAATTTTCTAAAGTAATAGAACATTGGCTAAAATAAATTTTTTGACGCATTCATATTCACTACCGGATTCCCCTCATTTGTTGTGTGCCGGCGGCATACGGCAAAGACTTTGTCATGTGCCGCGCACGACAAAAAGCGCACGACAAACTCCGGCCAGCAAAGCCAAGTTTGTCGTGTGCCTTTTGTCGGGCACTAGGCAAAGTCTTTGCTATGTGCTAGCGTGGCCCACGGTAAAAACAATTTGCCTTGACGTCCGTTTACGGCGACGGCAACATTTGCCATGCCCTGGCCTATAAGTAGAGCTAGCTCGATCTGCTGCTTCTCCTGCATCTATATATGTACTGCACAAGCAATCAACTTGCACCTTGTGCCCGAGCTTGCGGCACGCCGTCGTCACCCAAGAAGCCCCACGCCACCACGTGCACACTACCGGAAATCCCCTATATACCGTGTGTCCGAGCCTTTGCCGTGGGCACAATCTCGGGCACACGGAAAACACAAGCTTTACCGTGTGCCTCCGAGAATACACACGACAAAGCCCAAGCACACGCCATATAGGTGAATTGCTGTGTTCCTCGGCCAAAGGCACACGACAAACAGGAGACGCATGGTAACGCCTCCTCTTTCCCGTGTGCTTAACACCTGACACACGGCAAAGACACACGCCATCGGCCGCCGTTCGTCGCCATGTGCTTTTGCCGTGTGCCTGCGCAGGCCCGCACACGGCACACAAAGGCACATGGCAAATATTGTGTTTGCCGTGTGCCTTTATGCAGACACATGACAAAGCAATATTTTTGCCGCGTGCTTTTCTTTTTTAGGCACTCGGCAAATATTTGAAAAAAATATTTTTTTCTTCCCAAATCTTTGTGCTATATACGTAAATTATGTTTAACTCTATGTTTGAATTTGGTGTATTTTTGGATCGTTTTGCTATATTTAGTTATTTTATTTCATTAAATTAATTTCTTGGAAATAATTCAAATTTGAACTACAAGTGTCTCGAATCATGGAATATAACGAAACAAAAGATGATATTCACGTTATTGATCACGATGTGAAGCCTTATCTAGGAAATGCAAAGAAATTTCAAGGATTTTATCCATGAACCATAGTAACGAACGTGTGGACGCATTGTTTTAAAATTCTATAAAAAGCAAACGAAGTCTGAAAATCCCAAGATTTGTCGTCAACTCATGATTTCATGCATACGGGCTGTGGTAAAAAACTGAGAAGCGTTCGCACAAGTTATGACGTACGCTGTATACAAATCGAAATATCTACGGAGAAGATCCATAGAGTTGAGAACGATCCATTCTGATTTCGAAGCAAATTGAAGTTTGAATTTGGGTTTGACTTCAAAAATTTTTGTATATGCAATAGACAGGTTACATCTCTATGTGCCAAATTTTGGTTATTTTTCGAATCCGTTTGATAATTTTTAATTTTTTTCTGCCATAAAAGAATTTCATGTCATAAACATTGAAACACATGAAATAATACAATTTTTTACACAAAATCATAAAACATGAATTGTTGAGCCACATTAGGAAGGTAAACAATGTGGCAAAGTAATATAAACATGAAGTATTGAAGTAGTTTAGGGAAAAATTAAAAAAATAAAAAATTTGAATATTACCATGTGTTGGCACACGGCATAGGCTTTGCCGTGGGCCAGCACATGACAAACAGCACAACGCTTTGCCGTGTGCTAGATCTGGCTCACGGCAAAACCTTTGCCGTGGGCCAGATCTGGCACACGGCAAAACCATGGGCACTTAGCCCCGCGCGGCCCACTCCTTCCCCCATTCCCACGCGCCGCTAGCTAGCTGTGCTGCCCCGTCGCCGCACCCGTCCACCGTGCCGACGCCGACCCAGCCGATGCCGCCCCGCCGCCACCGC
>OAMR01000004.1:2213739-2227072 GCA_900205405.1 Echinochloa crus-galli | reverse complement strand
CCTGCCCCGGCGGCCGTCCTCGCCATCCGCCGCCACCGCGGCGACCTTCAGCCGTGCAATCGCGTCCCCTGCCTCGCCTTCGCGCCCCCGGCCGCGCATTTGCGTCCCCGGCCTCGCGTTCGCGCTCCCGGCCGCGCGTTTGGGCCCCCGGCCGCTGCCTGGCCATCTCCGGTTGGACTCGGCCACCTTCGGCCGCCCCGACAGCTTCGCCCGCGGCTGTAGGTGAGATGTGTATCCGGCCATCGAGGCGTTGGGTCCGACTATTGAGCCATTGTTTTCTTGAAGGTTTGGGGTTTTGGATACCTCCCAATGTATGGGAGGTGCTGCCGAAATTTTTATTCCTCGCTGTTTTCTTTTCTTTTTTGTAGGAGAGGCTTTTGCCCACTGCCACCCAGCCCCGACTGCCCCTGCCGCGCTGTCCTCAGCTTGCACGCTCCACCGCACGCCGTCGTCCACCGTCTGCACCGACATGAGCTTCGCCGCCTCATCCGTCGTCGAGCCCTAGCTGAGCAAAATGCCCCAACCTTCTACTTTTATTCGTAGACGTAACCTAGTTAGAAGTTTCCCGTTCGAAAGAGATACGATTGGAGGTATGCAGGATTCTGCATATCTATGACCGTATCTGTTTCGAATTGTCCATGTTTTTTGGACAACCTAAGGATGCGTAGATGAGTTAGTTTCCATGGTTAATTCCAATCCGTGATAGAGTTTTGGCATCATCTCCCCATTGTTCTCCGGATACACAATCTCCCCCTGGGACGTGTATTTGGAGAACAATGGGGAGGTGCTGCCAAAATTCTATCCCGGATCGGAGTAGGCCGTGGAAACTAACTTGTCTACGCATCCTTGGGTGGGATTAGGACCTATCTTTACCTATTAGAAAGTGTATAGACATCGTGTAGAAGCAAATGATTTTTATATTGCTCGCTGATATACAATAAAGGATGGATGACCGTGCGTGGATGTACACGGGCTGGAAACCTGGGGGTGACGTCACCCCGGAGTGGATTAAGAAGACTGAGGCTTTCTTGCATCGAGTATTTGCAAAGGTAAATGGAGCCAAGACAACATGGTGTCCCTGTAGGAGATGTGAAAACACGCGTCGACAAACAAAGCAAGACATGACACATAATTTTGGCAATTATGGATTTACGACAAACTATACTCGGTGGACCTACCATGGTGAAACCGAGCGTCATAGTAGAGACGAGGCAGTGAGACAAAGCATCTGGATGCTGATGCTGGGGTAGGAGACATGCTAGATGACTTTCATGATGCAAACTTCGACAAAGGACCTAGAGAGGAGGAGCCAGAGGCAACCGCGAAAGCGTATTACGACATGTTGACTGCAGCACAACAACCCCTTCATGAGCACACCGATGTATCTCAACTTGATGCCATCGCGCGTCTAATGGCTGTAAAGTCCCCGTACAACTTGGGTCGTGAAGCCTTTGATGTCATATTGAAAGTGTTTGGCACACTCCTTCCGGAAGGTCACATTCTGCCCAAGAGCATGGATGAAGCACAAAAACTCCTTCGTGCACTTAAGATGCCTTATGAGAAGATACATGCTTGTCCGAACGGATGTCTCTTATTTAGAAAAGAACATGCGGAATCAAAGTATTGTCCAAAGTGTGAATCCTCCAGGTTTGTGGAGGTTGATGGGGATGATGGCAAAGAAAAGGCAGCTCACGACCCCCGGAAAAATCCTACGCTACCTTCTGTTCATACAGAGGATCCAACGGCTGTATACGATCGAGGAATCTATGAAACAGATGACATGGCACAAACATGAACACAGATACAATCCTGAGAGAATGGTGCATCCATCCGATGGTAAATCATGGCCACACTTTGATGCATCCTGACAAAGCTCTAGAGGCTCGTAATGTACGCGTTGCGCTTGCAACAGATGGGTTCAATCCGTATGGCATGACGGTTGCCCCATATACTTGTTGGCCCATGTTCGTTATCCCCCTCAATCTCTCTCCCCCCCGGTGTGCTATTTAAACGACATAACATATTCTTGTCATTGCTCATTCCTGGATACCTGGGGAACAATATGAGTGTGTACATGGAGCCTCTTATTGATGATTTGGAATGTGGTTGGGAAGGGGTATTGACATACGACCGAGCTACAAAGACAAACTTCAGAATGCATGTCTATTTCCATTACTCCTTGCATGACTTGCCGACGTATGGTATATTCTGCGGCTAGTGTGTTCATGGGAAGTTTCCATGCACAATATGCAAGGCAGCTCTGAAATTCATTTGGTTGACGAAGGGTGGCAAATATTCTTCGTTCGACAAACATCGACAATTCCTCCCCCTTGACCAGGAACTTTACGAAAGGGGTCGTAGTTACAGAACCTCCACCACAACTTATCACTGGTGCCGAGGTTCATGCTCAGTTAGACGCTCTTGAAGTCAATGAAGATGGTGGGTTTGTGGGATATGGTGACCAACATGCATGGACTCATAAGTTGGGCTTGTGGAGGCTCCCGTACATGCAAGACATTCTTCTTCCACATAACATTAACGTAATGCACACTGAAAAGAACCTTGGCGAAGCACTTTTTGGTACAATCATGGATATTCCTGATACGACAAAGGACAATGTGGAGGCTAGAGTGGATCAAACAAGGTTATGCAATAGACCAAAGCTCAACATTCCGCGTCCCAAAGACGGCAAGAGATGGAAGAAGCCCAAGGCCAATTTCATCCTTGAGCAGTCTGAAAGGAGGGAAGTATTAGAATGGTTCCAAAAGTTAATATTCCCTGATGGCTATGCAGTGAATCTGAGGAGGGGGGGTGAATTTATCTACTTTGCGAATCAACGGGCTCAAGACTCACGACTACCACATATGGCTTGAGCGGCTTCTTCCGGTGATGGTTCGTGGCTATGTCCCTGAGCATGTCTGGGTAGTGCTGGTAGAGTTGAGCAATTTCTTCCGCCAGCTCTGTGCTAAGGAGATATCTAAGGCCATCATTGTAGAAATGGATAGACTAGTACCCATGTTGCTATGTAGTTGGACAGGATCTTCCCACTAGGCTTCTTCAATTTGATGCAGCATATGATTTTGCACTTCTCGTACGAGGCACGAATGGGGTCACATATGCAGAACCGTTGGTGCTATTCAATTGAGAGATGTCAAAAGGTTCTTCGAAGCAAATGTAAAAATAAATGCAAGATTGAAGCTTCCATTGCTGAGGCATATATTCTGGAGGAGGTGTCGAATTTCACATCAAAATATTATGCTGACAATCTTCCTAGCACACATAATCCACCCCCTCGTTACAATGCTGGGGAAGCTGAATCGAACCTCAGCTTTTTCCGTGGGCAACTCGGAAGTGCAAGTGACGCGTGCATCAAGACATTGAACCTTGAAGAGTGGCACTCTATCATGATATATGTGTTGACCAACCTTTCCGAAGTAGAGCCATACATACAGTAAGTTTTCAACAAATATTGTTCTTAAGTGTTAACTCTTGTCGAGTTCTCAACGCCATTCTTTCTCTTTGATACAGAGAATTTCATATGGAATTCTGGCGTCCATCAAGGGCGCCTACCATACACGAAGCTGAAACCCTTCTTAGACAGGGTGCGGGAAATGGAAAGCCCAATTTCATTTCCTGGTTCAATCAGAAGGTAATTTCCTATTTAGCTCATACTTAGACATTACAATTTGCTCGGACTTACTATCCTGCTTGAACCTGCAGAGCCAAGTCGATGGGTCTATGAGTGCTGAGTTGAGACAGGTTGCCAATGGTTGTGCCTATAGGGTCAAGTCATTTGACGCTTATGACGTGAATGACTATCGCTTTCATTCAACAAGGCACGAGCAGAGTCGGCCCAATCGAAGAACCACAAATTCTGGAGTTTTTACTCTAGGAGACGATGGGCTCGAGTACTATGGAAGAGTTGAAGAAATATATGAACTTGAGTTTCATGGTTCACAACGTCTAAAACCGTTATATTCAAATGCCATTGGTTTGATCCTCAAGTTGTGAGACAGACCCCGAACCTTAGGCTAGTCAAAATTCGACAATCTTCCGTGTACCCAGGAGATGATGTCTATATTGTGGCTCAATAGGCCACCCAAGTTTATTATCTGTCATACCCATGCAAGAAGGACAAAAGTCTTGAGGGTTGGGATGTTGTGTACAAGGTATCGCCACATAGAAAACTACCTGTACCAAACAAGGAAGATTACAACATAGACCCAAACACCTATGTCGGGGAATTTTTTCAAGAAGATGGGCTTTCAGGGAGTTTTGCGATAGATTTAACCGAGGTGATGGAAGTAGATAATGAAAGTGTTCCTCTCGAGGATGTCAGAGATGATGTTCATAACGCCAAGGACATAGAATTACTTGAAAAGCTACATTTGGGCAATGACAGTGATGATGACACTGATGGTCCTTTAGAGAACGACGTTGATCTTATCGAGATGCGTGATAGTGATGATGAGAAATATGATCCAGCTAATCCCGATCATGATGATTATTTTTAACACATGTATGATCCTTATTATTTTATTTTCTAGTTATTATTGTTTATTTTAGTAGGTGTACTATTGAATTTCTAATACATGTACTAATTGGTTTACTATTTTGAATTTCAGGTGGTTGATCGAAGATGGTGGGGCGCGGCGGACGTCTAATGAGGTCGCTCACGGAGGTACTCGGCAGATCTAGCGGCAGTGGCTCCTCCTCCCGGTCGACTCGATAGAGGGGCAAAGGTTCGGCGCCTATTGCAGTAGCTGAGGACTCCAGCACGGTTTGAGGGAGGAAGGGCAAGAAGGGGGCTCGCAGGAGGTCACCCTCGCATGAGGTGGAGGAGGAGTCGGAGGAGGTGGAGAAGGAGTCGGAGGAGGTGGAGAAGGACGAGGACAAGGTACCTGAGGCAAATGCCTCGGTGATGAGCAGCAACAGTAGGAGGAGGCGGGGTCGACAGAGGTCCCTACTGTTTGGTTGCGAGGACCGTCGAGGCTCCCGGACGGGCCGATACCATTAGAGGGATGGCTGATTATTCGAGCAGATAGGAAAAGGTAAGTAACATTTACAGTTATCACTATGTTTTCTTTCGAAAATCACAATTGAATCTACTAATTCGTCTTAATCATTTTTTGTAGGAACTTTGACGTCATCGCCCCAGGTACTCACGACCGTATACCCAATGATATCCTGGGGCTCCTCTGCAGGCTTCACTACCTTGGCGCAATGGAGATTGCCGGGAGCCTTCAGCTGGTGACGTCGTGGGCCCAGTACCGCGACTGTCCCGATGCACCGGATCGGGACGGCAGGATCTTTACAGACAAGGCACAGTGGGTCCTGAACGAGCTATGGGTAAGTCTTGAACTCCCTTTCTCAATACATCACATCCATTGGACATTCTTCAAATAATAATATCATGTTTATATGCAGGATTTCTACAGATGCAAGGAGGACGGTTTGGCCAAGGCATTTGAGATGGCTGCCACAGTGTGCACCAAGCTGGTGCCGGATATGATGTATGGGGCCCACGTCCAGGCCGTCGTGACATACAAAGGCACCTACGAAGGACTGGCAGTGAAGAAAGCGGAGGCAAGAAACATGAGGCTGACCCAGGAACAATTCGTGAGGGTAAATATTAACACTAACTTATTCTGAGATGAAGCATGCTCCGTGTGATCTCCTTATATGTCATGTTCTCGATTATGTGCAGGTGCCTCCATGGTGGTGCGCAAAACATATGCAGTGCTGGGGATTGATCATTGATAAGTGGTGCGAAGAGGGTTGGGTGGAGATCCACGAGTCTTGTCATGCGCGTCGTTTGATGATGCCAGGTGCACCACATCATCAAGGCAACCGTCACCTCGGCGCGTACACGGCTAGATGGGTACCTGAATGTGTCCATTCTTTATTCTAACACTCAATTCTGCATAATTTTTTATCACAATGCCTTTCTTTTCGCAGTCACCGTCACATGGTGACCAGCCTTGATCCCAGCTCTAGGCATGGGCTTTGGCCCACAAGGGCAAGGCGACCTATGACGTCACCTACAACCCGGAAGATCCGCCCAAGTCCTACAGCAATGCGACCATCCACAGCCGCCTCCGTGACTACAGTGCGATGGCAAGGGAGGTACATGGGCCAGACTTTGATCTGAGCACACAGTCCATTGATGGAGAGGTCGTCATGAGGGTGGGAGGAAGCAAGAAGCATGGCCAATATTAGGTTTGCGATAGCACACTCGACACGAGCAATACGCCTACTCTCTCGCAAATTCGAGCTCGGAGCACCAGCTCAAGCCCGACCATACGCCCACGGCCAGACACCATCTAGAGATGGAGGCACTCGAGGTTATTTCTGTTTGAACCATCGTTCACTGATCTTTCCATACGTTTGTTTTGTATTCTAACATTTGATCAAATATTGTAGGAAAAATTTAAATCTCGGGAGGAGGAGCTTCAGATCAAGTGGCAGGAAGAGCGGACGACCTTGGTGACAGATTTTCAGCGCCAGCAGGAGGTAGAACACAAGAGACTCGATGAAGCCTGGGCGTACATGGCAAGTCTGGGGCAGGCGATGGGTCAACCAGTGCCAGCATTCACTCCACCACCTCTACCTCCACGGGGTACTTCAGTTACTCATGTGAGTCACTTGAGAACCTTCTACTTTCATTTTGCATGGTCACTTAGCAATTAGAATGACAACATAGAGCTACAATGACTTAGAACTAATGACCTAGGGTAGTACAATGACTAGAAGCTTAGGATATAGCTTAACATATGAAATAATTTTGAACTATGTGCAGAATCAATCGACAACATCAAATGATGGACCTGTCAATGTAGAAATGTCGCCTCGGTACCCTCCGATGCATTTGCAGCCTTCTACGTGGCCTTCGCAGCCTCCGTGGGTGCCTGGTGGGCTAGGGTCGTGGTCACAGCCTCCGTGGGTGCCTGGGTGGCCGGGACCGTTGTCGCAGCCTCCGTGGGTGCCTGGGGGCCGGGACCGTCATTGCAGCCGCCACCGCCGGCCGAGTGAGTTTGTATGTGCAGTTAGATGTTTCATGTGGACCTGTACAACTCTTATTTGCATTTGGACTTGTTTGTGGACTCGTATCGATTGAATGAATGACTTCGTATGCATTTGCAGATTATAAACTGTCTGTGATGCATATTGTGATGGTAATGGTGCGATTATAAATGCCTGTGATGCTTATTGTGATATATAAATGCATGTGATGTTTTTTACTGTTCGGGGTCCCATTTACGTCGAAATGTAAAAAAACTGGGACCTGTATAGTCAGTTTGTTGTGTGCATAGGGCCACGCACACGACAAACTGACAATACTAAGAATTCTAATGGTCACTTTGCCGTGTGCCTAGGCCTGACACATGTCAAAGTGGCCAGGCTTTGCCGTGTGTCTAGGCCAGGCACACGGCAAAGTGGTCAGGCTTTGCCGTATGCCGGGCCCAGGCACACGGCAAAGCGGGGGCCTTTGCCGTGTGCCAGGCCCACATGACCCACGTCAAAGGCCTACGATTGTTAACGGCAGTGGGCCGCTTCCGTTAACGGCCGTGGGCCACGCTGGCACACGGCAAAGGCTTTGTCGTGTGCCCGACAAACGGTCCACGACAAAGCGGGCTTTACCGGCCGACGTTTGCCGTGTGTGGCACACGGCAAAGCCTTTACCATGTGCATTATGACCTTTGCCGTGTGCCTCTCGCACATGGCAAATTAGGGGAATCCGGTGGCGATGGCACTCAGGGGCAGAGCTACAGCGTATGCGAGTCACACAAGTTTACACTTCATTATATTTTTCGAGTTGAAGAAGTACAGAAGTTGGTTGTGCCGCATACTATATTACTAATTTCCCCAGGGGCTCCATGATTGATGTTATCATAATATATTTTTCTGTATATGATCATGCTGTATCACTGATAAACGACACTTACTGGTTGTTACATATCGCATATATGCCGGTCAAAGTTGTGAGATTATTATTAACTTATTATATGCTTGCTATCAGTTTTAAAGTAATAGTATGGAAAGAGCTATATGAAAATGGTACATGATCATGCTATATCACTAGATAAACAATTACTACTTGTTACATATCATATGCCAGTCAAAGTTATGAGATTACTGTTGACTTGTCATGCTTGCTATCATATTTAAAGTAAAAGTATGGAAAGAGCTATATAAATATGGTACACAATTAGCTGACACAATGTCTGTTGTCCAATGACATAAAAGGCATTATAAGAACTTATGCTCTTAGAAAAAAATGTTAAGACATAGAGTGGAAGGGTTAACACCAATCACCAAAAACATTATAAACTAGGTCATTATCTAAGTTAGCTCTTTGTAAAAATAGCATACTAATTCTGAATATGATTCCAAGCATTACTGGGAGTGCAGTGAAATGCACTAAGTTACTATGCGATAGGACATTTCAATACTTTTACTGCATTAGACCTTTTAGAACTCTAGATTGATGGCACGTGTCCATTAGAGACCATGAAATTTGGGACCAGAGAAAGGCGAGATCAACTGTCTGTAATCAAGAATCAAGAATATAAGTTGGCAGGGAAGAGGAATGTAAGAGTTCAAAGTACTACAGGGTCATTGAGTTAAACTTACGATAGGAGCAAGGTTTTAGAAATAAAACAAGTCAAGATATTATTATTGTTCAAGATATCAAGTATGTTATTTCAGCAAATGGCAATAACTATCCCATTTTTGGCCAATCTCAAACTTTGAGATTATCTGTCACGCCCTAAATATTTGGATTTTAGGATATGATACGGTAGAACAAATTTTTCTTCAAATTTTTAAAATCTTCCAATGTTTCTATAATTATTAGGGAATTTAGTGTAGAAAAATATTTATTTTCTAAAGTAATAGAACATTGGCTACCGGATTCATATTCACTACCGGATTCCCCTCATTTGTTGTGTGCCGGCGGCACACGGCAAAAAGCACACGACAAACTCCGGCCAGCAAAGCCAAATTTGTCGTGTGCCTTTTGTCGGGCACATGGCAAAGTCTTTGCCATGCGCTAGTAGCCTCTGTGCGCTACGAAGCCCTACCCAGATTGAAGCTCCACCTCCTCCCCTTGATCCCCCTATCACGCACGCTAAGAGCCATGCCCTGGGCTACAAGTAGAGCTCGATCTGCTGCGCTTCTCATGCATCTATGTTTGGGCAAGCAATAAACTTGCGCCTTGTGCCCTAGCTTGCGGCACGGCCGTCGTCACCCAATTAAGAAGCCCCACGCCGCCGCGTGCCGTTGGTGAAAGTCGTCCCGGTCCCAAGGCTTCACCATACATGCCATGCATCATGAAGTTCGATCCATGGACGTTCGTCGTCGTCTCCGAGCTGCCACAGGAGTTCACACCAAGGTCGAACCGCGCAGCCGTCCTAGCTCGTCGAGTTCAGTCTGGGCACGCTTGCCGATGTCTCCATCGTCTTCCCCAAACTCCAGCCATTGTCACCAGACAGCATCATAGCGCCACCCAGGTTATTTTCCCCTGCCGTTCTGCGGCATGCCCTCCTCTGGTTCGAGCAACAGTCCTCGATGAACCACACTTGAGCCGCACCAGATCGAAGCCAACCAACGATGGGCCATGCAGAGAAGACCACGTATGTACTACAGAACAATGTACTCGTGTACATGGTCTTGGCTATATGTTATGTACTAAGGACACCACTTTTCCGATCACGTTCTATCAAACAGCACCATGCATGCCTGTATACAACTAGGCCACAATGAGTTCTGCCACAAAACAGCCGATAGATGCTTATTAGCATTCAGGCAAATGTCACAACCGTCCGCGTATATGTGTGCATTACAAATTTACAATGCATGCATATATATATATGTAGCTAGCTTCTTTTCCATCCTGTACAAACTAATTTGCTTCGTCAATTGTTCTTTTACCAACCTTCCCATGCTAGTTTGTCTCGTTCAGAACACGATACTCAAGTATCTTACTAGACTAACTTAATGTTACAGGTGTTTTGCCCTTTTATTTTTCTATATCGTTATCATCCTTGTTACATTCCACTAATCCAATAATTATTTTCTCTTAGAAATTCATATCTGTTGACGCTTTTTCTGGCCAACACACGCGAGCGCCGAATCGCGCAAACGAAGGAACGATGAACTTGCCGCAGCTCCACCCAAACCGGTCAGACCGGTTTAGGGATCCGGTCAGACCGGTTTCCCTCGGGAGCTTCGGGATGACCTAGAATCACCACCTCGGGAGGGACCCCGTCGGAGATGGCGCGCCTAGGGTTGCTCTGAGATCGGTCAGGCCACTCAGAACCTCCTTGAACACCGTCGAGACAAACAAGGAAAGCAAAAGTGTCGGAAAAGCTAGGGTTTGGAGATAAAAAGTAGAAAATATATTGATTGATCGATTGGATGATAACTCAATCGGCCATGGCCCTTTATATTTATAGGGTGGGGAGGTCTTGCCCCGCACGGAATCCTTTTACAATTTGTAAACAACTAGGACTCCTAATTCTACCCTAATTCGGATCCAAACCGGTCAGACCGCTCTGGCAAACCGGTCAGACCGGTTTGGCTGTTGCCAGATCGGCTACAGGGAAACCGGTCTGACCGCTTCTTGGAACCGGTCTGACCGGTTGCGTGGCTTGCCAATTTTGGGTGCGAACATATGCCCCCTGTTTTCTAGTAAATTTTATGCACTAGAAAACATGCTAAGGTCGATGTCTACAGAATCACCGGCCATTTTATCCTAAGGACGATTCCCAACATAAATCGGCCATATCCTATCAAGCACTTTGCCAAACACTTGGATGAAATTCTTCAAGTATCTCCCATTGAGAGCTCTAGGCAATTGTTGACCTTGTAAGGTTTCCACCATATAGAATTTCCCGAGCAAACCTTCATAATCTTGAAAGGACCCTCCCAACTTGGAGACCATTTGCCAAACTTGTTACTCTTCATCCCTATGGGCAAGACTGTCTTCCAAACCAAATCACCTACTTGAAAGGATTTGAGTTTTACTTTTTGTATATGCTCTCGCCACTCGCCTCTTATCTTTCTCAATTCTTCCAAAGCCTCCAAACGCTTGTCAGTCACTTCATCAATATTGTCCATCATCAAAGCATAATATGTATCAAAATTAAGATTATTTTGCTTTGCAAGTCTATATGCGCCAAGATTCACCTCTACAGGTAAAACGGCTTCTTGACCATACACAAGCTCAAATGGAGTAACTTTGGTAGCACCATGTTTAGAAATACGATGAGCCCATAAAGCTTCAGATAATACCTCATGCCATCTTTTAGGATGATCTTCTACCTTCTTCTTAATGAGCTTTATCAAAGTCTTATTGCTAGATTCTGCTTGACCATTGGCTTGAGCATAATATGGAGATGAATTGAGAAGTTTAATACCATAAGAATTGACAAATTCACGCACCTCTTTGGATATGAATGAAGTTCCTTGATCTGTAGTCAAAGTTTGTGGAATACCAAACCTGTGTATAATATTTTCTCTGATAAACTCAATCACCTCTCTATGTGTCATACTCTTCAAAGGAACTGCTTCCGTCCATTTGGTAAAGTAATCAGTTGCTACTATCACAAAACAATGTCCTTTTGTCGAAGAAGGATGAATTTTTCCAACAAAGTCTAACCCCCATCCCCGGAAAGGCCAAGGTTTGATAATTGGATGCATCATTGCTGCTGGTACCAACTGAATATCTCCATGTTTCTGACACTCCTCGCATCCTTTGTAGTACTTAAAACAATCGGCTATCATTTTGGGCCAATAAAAACAAGCTCTCCTAAGGAGCCACTTCATCTTGGGAGCCGATTGATGAGTACCACAAATCCCTTCATGAACCTCTGCCATAGCTAACCTAGCTTGGTCAGGACCCAAACATTTTAAAAGTAAATCATCAATAGTCCGACGATATAACTCATCACCATCCAAAACAAACTTGAGAGCCCATCGTCGAATTTTTCTGTCCACTGTACTGCCAGGATTTTGCAAATAACCAATCAAAGGTTTTCTCCAATCATCCACTTCGTCTTGATTGAAAACGACGGCCGAAGTAGCATCTTCATCATGCAACCGGTCAGACCGGTTCTGTAAAGCGGTCAGACCGGTTGGAAGAAGCGGTGCGACCGGCTCCTCCAGAACAGAACGCTCGGCTTCTAAAAACATCGGTTTTAGTTCTTGAAAATTTCTTTTCTGAACATTATAACCAGACGCTTGCTGAGCCAGAGCATTTGCTTTTGGATTCTTTTCTCGTGGTACATGACGAATTACAAATTCATCTAAATGAGATATAATATCAAAACATCTATCAAGATATGCATTCAACAATCCATCCAAACATGTACATACCTTGGAAACTTGCTGTACTACCAGTAAAGAATCACCATAAGCTTCTACATGCTTTACTCCCATGTCATGTAAAATCTCCAATCCGAATAAAAGAGCTTCATATTCGACTTGGTTATTAGTACATTTATGATCTAACGCGCCTAGGGTTGCTCTGAGATCGGTCAGGCCACAAATTTATTAAATTCAGCCCAGTTAGGATTATTTGGCTGTTGGGTTTGCACATTCTCCAAATTCATCTTATTTAAGTAGGGAGCAACCTTAGCTTGAGCTAGCCTATAACTTTCAAAAACATCATCAGGTATAACGTTTCCTTGAGCAGATGTATTAACTGTTGTACTATATTGAGGTCTAGCAGTACCTAAAGCATTAGTGTGAGCATAAACCATCGAATCAGGTGAAACAGAAAGCGGTATAGGCTGCTCATCACACCATTCAAGCGCACTGGTCAGACCGGTCTGACCGGTTCCCTGATCCGGTCTGACCGGTTTGGCCGTGTTCGGCCCGGTCGGTTGGAACGGAGGGATTGACCAATGGCAAACTCAGGTGGCATACCATACATGTATTTTTCAGTATTAACATTGGGTATGGGTGCCAAGCTAGGAAAAACTCCACTACTGGAATTAATTTTAGGAGAGCTACTACTAGTTTCATTATTGTTAAAGCAAGTAGTGGTCCTATCTTTCTCAAGATCTTCTAATCTTTCCAAACGAGCAATGTAAGAGGCAAGCAATTCATCTCTTTCTACACTATTTTTAGGAACAGTAGTAGAAGAAGTGTTCTGTGATTTACTTACAGTGGGTATTACCTCAACTCGATTGTCGTTCAACTTGAAAACATAACTTCTCAATAAAAGTGTACCTTGTTTCGGCATCCAACAATCTTCTACTCTCATATGCAACTACATGTTCCTTTCCTTCGGTTTCTTGAGTCAAAACACCTCCAATGACATTTTCTT
>OAMR01000004.1:2173768-2186927 GCA_900205405.1 Echinochloa crus-galli | reverse complement strand
CAAGCCGGTCCTTCCACCAGTGAAAACTCTTACAAATAGGTCCTGAAATTTACAGAAAACCCCCTGAGCTTCTCTGTTTTTGCACCCGCAGTCCAGCCCCTGTGTTTTTGCGCGTTAGCCCTCGGGTTTTAACGCGTAATTATGTTTTAGTCCCTGGTTTCTTTCAATCTAGCCCCTGGAAACTTAGTTTCTTTGCCAGCAAGTCCCTAAACCTTGTTTTAGCCATATCTTTTCTGTTTTAGCTCCGTTTTTAGCGTTCTTGGTGTCCAAGCGTTCGTCTTTTCGAGCTTGTTAGTTTTAGATGCTTGTTTTAGTCTGTTAGAATGTTTGATGTACTGTTTTCTTATTGTTTTGTTGTGTTGATCGTAGACCTCGTGCCAGTTGCAACCGAGTCGCCCGTCGACGCGGATTCAGAACACTCTACGAAGAAGAAGAGAGACTTTTTGAGATCAAGGCAAGTGGCCCTCCCCGCATATTCTTTTGATCCCAGACAATTGCATGATAACTAAAATTTACCTTTAATTGCATTAATATGATGGGAATACCTTTTTAAGGATTTACCTAGTCTTTCACCATGAACCCTTGAATCAACCCAGTTTAAATAATGTTTTGGGATAGTTATGCTTAGCCTTGCTACACTATGGGAAATACTTTTAAAACTGAATCTTTACAAAATGCTGAACATGATGACTATTGGTGAAATGTTGGTTAATACAAGAGAACAATACTTTAATCGGAACATGGAGCGACCACCCAAGAAAACAGCGCAACCATGGGGTCAATGGGCTCTGGCCTTAGCCAATTAATTAGGTGTGTGATCGTACTGATGACCTTATCCGCCTGCGAGGAGCATAGGGGGTCTGGGGTTGCAGGGGTCACAGCCCGGTCCTCTTGGGGTAGCAGCCTTTGCTAAGGTGCTGACCATTAGGGAGGTTTGTGGACCGCCCTAGCTGTAACTATGCGGGTCGTTGGTCTTTTGCATACCTTTGTAAAGGCTTCGTAGTGGATCCCTAGCCACTCACCTCGGAAGTGTTTAAGGGCCTTGCAAACCCGGGCGACATGGGAAACACGAGCCATGGTGAAAGTGTGCAACCTCTGCAGAGTGTAAAACTGATCGATCAGCCGTGCTCACGGTCAAGAGCGGCTTGGACCCTCGCATGATAATTAAACTTGAAGATGGACTATAAATCGTGGTTTTATTTTTACTCGTGGGATATTTTGAATAAGATGTTTTCTAAATGCTAAGTGGGATGGTATAAACTTATACCTAGTGAATAGGAAGTTGCTAATAAAACTTGACCAACTTTAAAAAGCTCATTGCTGTGAAACATAGCCTATCCTTGTGGCCTTGCATATTCACCCCGCTTGCTGAGTACCTAGTTAGGTGTACTCACGCTTGCTATTGCTGATTCAGAAGAAGGAAATGGAGAAGAATACTACAGCGACTACGATGAGTTCTGAGGCTTGCGCTTCCCCCAGTCAAGTGCCTGTGGAAGATGGAAGTCGAAGAATGCTTCGTGTAGCTAGCGTTTGTTCTCCGATAAAGACCTTCGTGTAAACAGATGAGCTTCGTCTATCATATGTGTGTAAACAGATCCTGGCGCACATATGAGATGCACTTGGTTTCGTTTGAAAAACCGGGTGTGACATTCCCGCAGGACACAACATCTGCAGCAAGAGATTGGGACCGACGCGGACGCCGGCAGGAGCATGGGGGTGGAGAGGGGGTCGGCTCGGCGGCGGGGAGGAGGCCAACGCGGCCGCCGGCCGAGCAGGAGGGTGGAGGGGGCCGGCTCGGCGTGGGGCGGGGCGCCGGCGCGGCCGTAGGTCGGAGCAGGTGGTGGAGGAAGGGGCCGGCTCGACGGCGGGGAGGGTGAGGGGTAAGGAGCCAGGCAGGCGGAGTTGCTGAGGGAGGGGGAAGGGGGCGTTGATGGGGGGAGGGGAGGGGTGAGGAAGGGGATAGAATTAGGATTTTTTTCGCGCGTGTATATATATATACATATATATATGTATGTATATATATGTGTGTGGACTTTCAAATTAGATCAGGCCGCCAATCGGGCCGGTCATTTTCAGGCCGTGCCTCGAGCCGGCAATACTGGCTGAGGTGGCGGCCCAGGTACTACAACCCCTTCGTGCGGGGCCGGTCCAAGGCACTATTGATCGTGCTTAGGACCGGACCAGTGTCGTGCTTTTTAGGATGGTGCCTCGTGCCGCCCATCGTGCCGGTCCATTTGGATTTCTATACGCGCCGCCTGGTCAATCGACGCCTTTCTCTACTGCTTCTGCTGCCCCTTTGTACTGTTTGTCACCTGGTGTTATGGGTCACGGCACCCCAGGCTGTATCTGCCCTTGTTTGTTACGGCCCATCCAGCAACAGCGAATGGAGAGATTGGAGACATGCAGATAGCTAGAGATCAGGTTATATAGCCATAGCCTATACGTATGCATTTTGCCCTGGTGGTCACGATGACGATCAATAATACATATTTGTGGCTATAGTCCAGAGAATATTGATAACTGAATGATTATTACACATTAATTGATCAGATATAACATTAGGATTTGCAAGGTCTACGGTGGTTATTCCAGTAGTATTT
This sequence comes from Echinochloa crus-galli, assembly GCA_900205405.1. Classification (NCBI taxonomy): domain Eukaryota; kingdom Viridiplantae; phylum Streptophyta; class Magnoliopsida; order Poales; family Poaceae; genus Echinochloa; species Echinochloa crus-galli. The sequence goes on along the minus strand of OAMR01000004.1, from coordinate 2,184,327 downwards.
TCTTAAATTGATCTAGTTCCTTTGCAGAGTCAGTATATAGTTTGAACATTATATTATACACCGGGAATAAATTATTAGGAAACACTAGTATTAGCATCATAAATGATTCTGACATATACGAATATAGAAAAAAAATGTAAGGTAATGTGTGCATACTATTTTCTCATGGATTTTAAATGTTTATTGGTAATTTTTTGTAAATTAACTTTATATTATTATTAAAAAGAGGGCCTCATTTTTTTTCTTTTGCCCTGGGCCCTGAAATCTCAGGACTGGATCTGGAGCTAGCCGAATTGCCCACTTTCAAACATTAGCTTTGTCGAGGTACCACTTGAAATAATGTCACTATGGAGCTAGATATCCTTCTCCATGCTCGTTCGGCTAGATATCTTACTATTTGGTCGACACAATGGAGCCGAATTGCCCACTTTCAAACAGAACGAGGCAGCTAGATATCTTCCTATTTGGTCGACACAAAATCCTTCTCCATGCTCGTTCTCAATGGTCAAAGATTAAAAAAAGAACTAAAGTTATTACCCAGCACTCTAGATTGGTTCTGGAAAAATTAAGCCTAAAAGTATTTGGCCAACAACAGAATTATCCACGTACGCTCTAAAGGTTAGAAATTATAACGAAGAAGTAAAATACCCACGCACTAGCACTGTTAATGCTTTAATATGTAATAAGATGTAAACGCTGATGAGAGGCAGAGATTGAGTACAAGCTAGGATGTACTCCGTTGATGACAGAGGTTTACAGGAGGTAAATTTGCAACACATATGGGGGAAGCTACTAGTTACTAGATCTCCATCTCCCATGGGCATGTATAGAGTGATATAGAGGAATTAACCTGACTAGAGTGCACCTGAAACACAAACAGACAGACAAAAGCAATGCTTTATGTCTGTGCAGTGCAGCAAATTGCTTACAATATATACAGACGACGAAAGCAGCAGTTGCTTGCCTTCTTACGTGTGCTTGCATGAACGAGGTAATTGGAGGGGGACGTGCTACCCGCTAAATAAAGCTTTGGAGATGTCCAACTTTCCCTGTGGACGCTTTGATTTGGCTATTGGGCATCATGATATCATTTCGCACTGAACAGTGATGAGGCTAACCAGACTCCAGCGCAGGGACACGTGTCCACGCTCGATAGGGCCTGCCATTTAGGTAGCATCTTCGTCAAGCACTCATTAGTCCTGGTCCCAATTCGGACCAGGACTAAAGGGGTGGATGGAAATTAAGTCACTTCTCTACTAGTGTGCGTATCACATGCCGGCAAAGTTGTGAGATTATTATTAACTTATCATATGCTTGCTATCAGTTTTAAAGTAATAGTATGGACAGAGCTATATGAAAATGGTACATGATCATGTTATATCACTGGATAAACAATTACTACTTGTTACATATCATATGCGGGTCAAAGTTATGAGATTACTGTTGACTGGTCATGCTTGCTATCATATTTATATATATCTATATATATATATATGAATATGGTACACAATTAGCTGACACAATGTCTGTTGTCCAATGACATAAAAGGCATTATAAGAATTTATGCTCTTAGAAAAAAAATGTTAAGACATAGAATGGAAGGGTTAACACCAAACACATTATAAACTAGGTCATTACATACTTCTGTTAGTGTCCGGCAAGCTGACAAAAGGGTACAAGCAGTAATCTTTGGATTCATCCACTATTACATAATAACTTTTGTTCTTTTTTACTTTTGAAGGCCTTTTTTAACTTAGGGTTTTTTTAATATGTGGCACCCCTTTTGCGTTGCAGGTATGATGTCGATGCCCCTGCTGGTTTTAGGATTTCTGAATCAGGTGAAAATGTAAGTACGTCAAGTTACCATTAAATTTTATTGATTTTGCCAACGGTGGAAAACAAACAATTATCTAAGTTAGCTCTTTGTAAAAATAGCATACTAATTCTGAATATGATTCCATGCATTACTGGGAGTGCAGTGAAATGCACTAAGTTACTATGCGATAGGACATTTCAATACTTTTACTGCATTAGACTTTTTAGAACTCTAGATTGACGGCACGTGTCCATTAGAGACCATGAAATTTGGGACCAGAGAAAGGCGAGATCAACTGTGTGTAGTCAACAATCAAGAATATAAGTTGGCAGGGAAGACGAAAGTACAAGTTCAGAGTAGTACAGGGTCATTGAGTTCAACTTATGGTAGGAGCAAGGTTTTAGAAAGAAAAAAAGTCAAGATATTCTTTTTAAGAAATCAAGTATGTTATTTCAGCAAATAGCAAAAACTATCCCATGTTACTTGATCTCAAACTTTTAGATTATCTTACTGGGCTCCACTACAAGTCAAAATAATACTAACTTGTCAGAAGTTGTCTTGTCTACTCCTTTTATTCTAAGTAATTTTTGGGACTTATAATAGGACAGTGCTTTGATCTGGTTGTGAGTTTAGCAAACTGACCGGCCTACTGAAGAAGTTAAGTCAGTTTTCTAATACTTTGTAACGGCTAGGCGAAGCACGAGGTGTGATGTCTTTGTTCTGGTAGTAGTCTTGTTCAAGATGTAAGTGAACCACCCCTATACTAGATGTCTATTTCTACCATGTAACACATCTTTGTTGGAGAAGGGCCATATATACTTAGCGCATTCGATCTTGGAACCTTACTTTGCAGCTGAGGATTATTTATTGAATTATTGAAGTTATATTAGCATAAATAAACCAATGTCATCAACCTACATGTTTTTTTTTAAATACAGACAAACAATGCTTGTGTGCTGTGTCATTTTATGTTGTTTTTTCTTCATTTGTCACTTATTAACTGCTTTATTTTTGCTTGTGTGTTTATGGTCCAGGAAGCTATGGTCCGATTCTCTGGATGTGGAGCTGACAAAACTGAATGGGTCAATGCTCTTACTTGTTTGCGACAGCGTTCACTTCGTTTGAAGTCCACAGAATGTGAACTTGTTAAATGTAGGGACATTGTTCTCTGTTATAAGGTATTGCAATCTTAAACCCCTTTTTGCTCCCATCTTAATTGGCATACAACAATTGTGTTTTTCCTACTATCTTAATTAGCATACAAAAATTGTGGCTTTACGTATTGAAAAAGAACTCGAGATTATCAGGTTAGCTCTGTAACTTCATTTTTCCCAGCTCTGTCCCGAAATGATTGCATCTAGGACCATAACGCTTAGACTTTTCTATCTTTCTGATTGTAACTGCATACTCAAGATTGCTTTTGGAAGAGTTCATGGGGAAGGGTACCATTGGAGTCTCTTATACACATCTTGAGTCGAGGGCATTTGTACATAGTGCAATTAAATTTACCATGGCATCATCGTTTACCGGGACACTATAAACTTCCTCTTTACAAATGTTCCTTTATAAGATTTATAAGATTTTTCTATTAATTTATAAGATTTTCTAGCATTTTATATTGATTTTCTAGTAATTTATAAGATTTTCTATTAATTTATAAGATTTTCTAGCATTTTATATTGATTTTCTAGTAATTTATAAGATTTTCTAGTAATTTATAAGATTTTCATTAATTTATAAGATTTTCTAGCATTTTATATTGATTTTCTAGTAATTTCTAAAACTACATTACTATAAGCCTTACAACTATTCACAAGTCATACAAAACAAAATACTAACTAGCTTGCCTTCTCTCTCCATTTAAAACACAACATGAACACTCTCTCCACCATGAACTCAAGCTCTCTCCTCTCTCTCCTCCAAGAACACAAGCTCTCTCTAGCTAGCTTTACTTTGATTCACAAATCCCTCTATTTCTAAATCATAGAAGGATTACAAGCTAAATAAAACATTAGAGAATGAAAGAGTGTACCTTGTAGTGCTCCTTAGATGAGTAGAATCTTCACAAATTTTGAAAAAAATTTGGGCAGCACCTCCCCTCCCACGGCCGAGCAGCATGAACACAGCGCCTAAGTGTTCAGCTGGCTCGGGCGGGGGAGGAGGAAGCCCCTATATTCAAACACATTAGCACCGGGTCGTGGCAAGACCCAGTGCTAATGCCCCTTTAGCACCGGGTGCAGCCACAACCGGTGCTAAATGGCCTCGGCACATTAGCACCGGTTGCTGGCTGCACCCGGTGCTAAAGGGGGGCATTAGCACTGGGTCTTGCCACGACCCGGTGCTAATGTGTTTGAATATAGGGGCTTCCCCTCCCCCGCCCGAGCCAGCTGAACACTTAGGCGCTGTGTTCATGCTGCTCGGCCGTGGGAGGGGAGGTGCTGCCCAAATTTTTTTCAAAATTTGTGAAGAATCTACTCATCTAAGGAGCACTACAAGGTACACTCTTTCATTCTCTAATGTTTTATTTAGCTTGTAATCCTTCTATGATTTAGAAATAGAGGGATTTGTGAATCAAAGTAAAGCTAGCTAGAGAGAGATTGTGTTCTTGGAGGAGAGAGAGGAGAGAGCTTGAGTTCATGGTGGAGAGAGTGTTCATGCATGTGATGAAAGGTGGGATGTTTTCTCTTTATTATAACCGGTGAAGAGCCCTTTAATCCTGGGTGATGGTTTTAACCGGGACTAAGGTCCCTTTAATCCCGGTTAGTGACTCCAACAGAGACTAAAAGTCCGGGACTAATGCTTGAGACTCTTGGCTCCAACAAGGTGTTACCAACTGGGACGTACTAAAGGTATTAGTCTCGGATCCAAATCTATGCGGAAATAATAGAGGTGGATGGGTGGTCATTTCTCTTCTAGTGATATATTAGTAGGGTCGGCATTGGGTCTGCAAAGAAAAGGAGGCCAGAATATAAAGTAATTAATCATTCTTAACAATTACATGGTACAGCTTGGGTTAAGCTGTCAAACTCTATTTTCAGGCTTAAACCTATCAGCAACCTAGATTGTTCCATCACTTGACAGGATCTCATGAGTACAGAGGTTCTAAAAATAATCATGAAACACCATTAAAAAGTTACTTCTGGATAACTCCAAACCTAAGGAACACAACGTCCTACTCTGCTATACCTCCATCTGCCCGTCCATCACGGCGGCATGCAGTCTTGCATTTGCCTCTGCTGGCGACAATTCTATGCGGCTCATTGACGATCTCTGCCACAATGAAAGAGGAGAGAAGTGAGAACAACACTACAGCCAGATGACGGTGCCAGTTTCTATGCCGCCCAGCTCCGCGTTCTGATCTGATTGTCTTGGTTTTGGGCATCGATGTCGTTCTCCTCTAGAAGCCCTCGCGTCCAGCCGGCAACAACAATACATGAATACAGTAGCAGGTCGTCAGGTCGCCGCTCGAGCTGAACTGAAATTTTGGTTCAGTGCCGACTAGCAGAGTGACTACAGGGCAGGTTCTTGAATTGAGTTGCTTCTGGTTTTGATCCTTCTCGATTTGCCATAAACGACAGCTGAGCGTCAGACAACAGATTAGTTTGTTTGATATCCTACAGCAACATTCGCCTTTAGGCTTAAGTTAAACAAAAGCTCTTTGGTAAGTTGTTTATAATTCAATCATCTGGCTTGTTTTATGCCCTGTTTAGCTCAGGCAGATTACAACTGAGTTTGTCACTGTGATGTGCAGAAGTTGCTGTTGAGCCATGTGTATAATGGGTCTTGCCACGACCCGGTGCTAATGTGCTGCCCCCGCCGCCCCCGTGCGCCGCCCCCGCTCCTAGCCGTTGGACCCGGTGCTGAAGCCCCATCAGCACCGGGTCCAAAAATGGCCGAGGCGGAGGAGGCAGGCGGATGTGAAGGATTCTGGTAGTGGGGCATCATGATATCATTTCGCACTGAACAGTGATGAGGCAAACCAGACTCCAGCGCAGGGACACGTGTCCACGCTCGATAGGGCCTGCCATTTAGGTAGCATCTTCGTCAAGTACTGGCCCATCCTCTCCTTGCTTGATTTAATTTCTTCGGATGGCCTTAGCCAGCTTTATATATATAAAACGAAAAATATTGGGATTATTAGTTTTACATGAAGCATAAGTCCGCTGACAACCCAACTACTTACAACTCTGCAACGGGACTCTCTAGGTGACAAGCCAGAGATGGCATGGGACTACTCTAGGCGGAAAACCTAAAACACCATGAATCCATCACAGAACCTGCAAGTCAGGCCGACTGGCGGGTCCACAGTACCAACATCATGATAGCCGAAGGAACTCTAAAAACAACGCCTTCAGGAAGGCAAATGCGTCGAGTCAGTGCCAACGTTAGGTTTTCACCTAGGAGACCACAGCAAACCGCCAAAGGGAGTAATCCAAGAGCAATGCCCCCAACAGGGAAACAACATTGCTCGATCCGGAGCTAGATCGAAGCTTTCGCTTACGGTTCACCACCCAAAGAACCAGCAGCACCAGCCCAAACACGACTACCGCCGAACAACATCCACACCGCCACCGTCGAAATCAACGAGGAGGGCCCATAAGAACTAGAACCACCACCAACTCCATCAGAGTCGGCGGATCAGGGACTCGCCAAAGACCCGGAGACCGCCCACCCTCAATTGGGGACGACGTCGAGTGAACCGCGAAGCACCTGCGCCCAGCACCACCCCCAACGGGACGACACCGAGTGGCTCCAGTTGAAGACGGATCACAAGAGCTTGATTTCCCAGGTTTATATATTATCATGTTGAAATACTACTCATTTTGATATCCTCACAAGGATTCATATGAATGAACAAGAACACAATACTCGTATTTAATTACAAGAAGCGAGATTATGCGGCAGGCAATGCAAGACACTCCTACCAGCTGAGAGAGGTTAGCAAACTATATGTGCTGTTCCTGAGCCCAAACTGACAAACCATAAACAAGCTAATAGGATTACAAATTTGAACTAAAATGAACAGAAGATCGTCACCACAACCTGAATTTGCCCTGTTGCAAGCTAAGTAAGGTCACCGAGAACGTCACACGCCAGTTTGCTCCGGCAGCGGCGCGGCGAAGAAGGCGTCGCACCGGCAGATGGGGCACGTGGAGTGGCCGTGCTCGTGCAGCCACTGGTCGATGCAGTGGTGGTGGAACATGTGCAGGCACGCCGGCAGCCACGCCGCCGTCTCCCCCTCCTCCACGTCGCACAGGCACACCGCGCAGCGCTTCGCCGCCGCCGGCTCGCCGCCGTCCGCCGCCGCCAGCGCGCCGCCTCTCCTCGCCGCCGTTGTTTGCTCCCGGGAAGCGCGCCCATGCGCGCCACGAGCAGCGGCAGCAACGCGCCGTTCCTCCGCGGCCGTGGGCGGCGCCAGGGTGTCGTCATCGGCGGCGACCCGCAAGCCGCCGCCGCGAACGGCCGGCAGCAGCAGTGGCGGCGCATGCGGCTCCCGCGGAAGCGCTTCCGTACCGCCATGGCGTCCTCGTCTCTCCGCCACCACCGCGGACAGCGGCAGCAGCGCGCTACTGCCACTGGAAGCGACGACGGCGGCGCCGGCACCGCGCGCGCGGCGCCACCGCAGGCAGCGCGCGAGCGCGGACCAGGGCAGGGTGTCAGCGCAGACGCGGGGGTAGTAGGCGAAGCTGATGGTGACCCAGAAGACGAGGACGACGGCGAGCGCGAAGGTGGCGCCGAAGCGCCGGGCCGCGGCGAGGCGGACGATCGCGTAGGCGAGGGCGCCGGGGAATCCGACGCACGCGGCGGTGGCGATGGCCAGCGCGCACGCGCGGGTCATGCAGTCCGCCGCCATGGATGTGGATTGGTTCCTGGGAAGCCTCGAACTGATGATGCACTACACTTTGGTGGGGGAGTGAGATACTGGAGATGGCGAAGCTGCCAAGGGGAAAGTTCTTTTGTGACGGACGGACGCGCTTGCGTGTGGGCCCCATCGTTCACCGTTTCCCCTTTCTCCGTCAGCAGCCTCCTTTTCACTGTCAGCAGCCGCGTGCGTTCCTCTTCCAAATCCCAGCTCTGAAGAAGATCCATGGCATCGACCTGAATTCAAAGTAATGCTATTCTAAATTTTCTTTGCATCGGCTCTGCACTTCTTCGCCTCCGTGTGGATGGCCATTTAGTTTACCGGATTGGATTCTAATAGAATGTTAGAATTCTAAACTTCGTGAAGCGTTTGCTTTTGATATGCCCTTCTACGAGAGGTGACGAAGCCTGAATTTTAAGAGAGATGATGAAGCCTGAATTTCAAGAGAGATGATGAAGCCTGAATTTCCATTTTATCTATAAAAAACAGAAAAACTTTTGCCAGCGTTATCTCCTTAAGATGAGCTCATGCTCCGACCACCATCATCTCTCGAGCATGTCTCGGCGGTCATACATACGCATGATAAATGCGATGCTGAATTCTTGAGTTATCTGTTTCCATTTGAAGGTATATCAATCAAGCTAGCATCGCGTTTCCACTTGCAAGTGGGTGGTAGCAGCTCAAGGAGTTCTCATTTCTCAGAAAAGAAAAAGAAAAGAATAAGGTGGCGGATAGGGGTGGATGTCGAGCCAGCTCGGCTCGTTTTGATTCGGCTCGTTCGAGCTCGTTAGCCAAACAAGCCGGCTCGGCTCGTCAAGGAAACGAGCATAAATCTTGGCTCGGCTCAACTCATTAAGCTCGCGAGCTGGAATTAAATTTAAAATTACCACAATAATATATATATAATATAATCGACCCAAAACTTAAAAAAAAAACTCTTGCTTGGCTCGTTAGAAATATGCACCGAGCTGGCTGCGATCCGAACGAGCTAACGAGCTTCGAGCATTTTGTCCGGCCCTAGTGGCAGAGCCTAGCGATGCCAATTCGGGGAAGGGTGGCAGTTGAAGCCTCGAAGGGAGAAGAAAAGTGGCACTACGCTTCAGGGAGATCAAGTGACTTGAAGTGGGTATCCAATAGTGTCGTTGCAAAAGCGTCACACCTATCGATCAAGCAAGAAACCAATGTTGGACAACAAATAAACCAAACTGCTGGTGTCATCCATACGTGGAGAAAGTTTGAAATTAGAAAAGCCCCGGTTCCTAAATTGAGAATTCCAATTGCAATATCACGTTTCTTATGATAACAAGGTATTCAAAATAAGACTTAGATATGTTGTGATGAAATTTTCTCGAAGAACTTTTTCTATGAAACTAAAACACATTTAATGAAGCTAGAAATATTTGTTCTGGTTATAGGAAAAACATTGTTCCACCTAGGGATGTAAGTATCTCTATTTTTTGGTCATTATTGTGTCGACCCAAAACTTAAAAAAATAAACTAAAATAGCATCACACATAATTAATTTAGAAGGTGAAATGAACTAGAGTGGCTAATCCAGAAAACATTATTGGATACCCACTCGCATCACTAGTTCCACCTTCAGAAAAGAAATGATCCATCAGAAAATTATTCCAAGTTGAGGAGAAAATTGTGAAATAAAATGTTCCAACATCTAGAAAATTGTAAAAAAATCTCATTGAATCTTATTTTGCTGCGACACAAGGATTCAAACGGATTCTAAAATGGATCTAAGGTTTAATGGAGAAAAATGAAATCAAAGTTTTGAAGGGCTAACTCAAACTTCCTGCCCACCTTGAGCGACGCGCTGGCATGCCCTCACACGTTATAATCTTGGGAGATCATGGACTTCATCCAGCCCGGGGAAGCAAATTGACACAAGGAGGAGGCTAAAGGGGCGGACGCACGTACTGTTGCTTGGTTAGGTGTTTGCATATCGAAGATGAAGATAAAGACACTAATCTTTCAAAAAAAAAAGATGAAGATAGAGACACAAGAGGTGCAGTGTGGTTGGAGAAGAAGATGACATGTGGAAGTAGGGGTATAGTTGTCAGTAGTGACAGCCTTATCAAAGCGGAATTTATTGGTTTGTGGCAATTTGGCCGACCGTCTTCAATTTTAAGGCCTTGTTTAGTTCCAAAAAGCAACCCCAAAGTTCACTATGTAAAAAGAAGATTATCATCGCATCGAAATGTCGGATCATGCATGAAGTATTAAATGTAAATGAAATCAAAAACTAACTGCACAGTTTTGTTGTACTCTGCGAGACGAACATTTTGAGCCTAATTAATTAATTTTTGGATAATTTTTCACACATACAAACGAAATGCAATGATTATAAATTGACCCCAAACCCCCAATTCCCCACCCCCTATTCTCCATCTAAACATGCCTGAGTAGCAAGAATGGCAAATTTATCCACTGTCATGAATGGAGATATTGCATGCATGGGGAATTGGGAATGGGTCTAGCTAGGCTAGTACCATCCAAATTTAAGGTTGATAAAGTTAGACTTTATCATAAATGCGGCACCGTAGCATTTCGTTTGTATTTATGAATAATTGTCTAAACATTGACTAATTAGGCTCAAAATGTTCGTCTCGTAAAGTACAACAAAACTGTGCAATTAGTTTTTTATTTCATCTACATTTAGTACTACATGCATGTGTCGATATTTTGATGTAATGGAAATCTTCTTTTTTATAGTGAAATTTAGGGTGGAATTTAGGAACTAAACAAGGCCTAGGCAGATTTCCTGCCCCAGCCCCCTGCACGTCAAACGCAACAAAGCCGCAAAGGTTAAGTGAAAGGCTAGCTGCATTAAGCATTTTTAGTTGGTCAAATTTTATTAAGCATCTATTT
>OAMR01000004.1:2135796-2163118 GCA_900205405.1 Echinochloa crus-galli | reverse complement strand
GTGCAAGGAGCAGAGAGCTGTCTCTTATACACATCTCTGGATGTAAACTGAGTACCTCTATCAGACACTATCTTTTTAGGTACACCATGGAGACAAACAATTCTGGACATGTATAACTCTGCTAACTTAGCGCTGGTATAAGTAGTGTGAACGGGTATAAAGTGAGCTACCTTAGTTAATCTGTCCACAATAACCCATATGGAGTCATATCCTCCTCGAGTGCGAGGTAACCCAACAATGAAATCCATACTGATTTCTTCCCACTTCCATTCAGGTACCTTGAGTGGCTGAAGTTTCCTATACGCATCACACATTCACATGCAAAGAAACAATACAATAAATAAGAAACAGTATACCAAACCATTCCAACAGAAGAAAACAACAGCACAAAACTAATCTACACGTTGCAACGAACGCGTGAGCGCGAGAATCACTAGAATCGGAGTTAAAACGCAAAAGATATGGCTTTTCTAAGGTTCGGGGACTTGCTGGCAAAGTTTTAAAAGTTCCAGGGGCTTAACTGCGAAAATCCGAGGGCTAAAACATAATTTTGTATTAAACTACGAGCGTTTTCATGTAAAAAGACAAAACTTGGACCTCAGGCACAATTTTAAAACTTGCAGGGGCTAAAACAGAAGAAAAAGGACCTAAACGTAATTATTTTTGAACTAAACTGGACCGCGGGTTTATTTCGAAAACTTCAAGGGCTTCTTTGCAAAACAGCCAGGTTGACCGGTACGCGGCCTAATTGACTCGGGGCTCGGGCGGCTGTGGACCGTTGGATCGCGATCGGATGGTCTGAAACAGATCGGCCGAGGGGGTCGTCGGCGGGGAAGAAGACAGCGGCGGCGCCGCTCGCGGACGCGGCGGAGCATCGCCGGAGAAGACGCGATCTACAGCTACGGTGCCCTATTCGCGACGAGACCAGGACCTAGAGGATCCCGGAGCGCGGAATCGACGGCGGCGGCTCGAGCTCGGCAATGGCGGCGGCTAGGGTTTGCGGGCTCGATTGATTTGGAGGAGAGGGCAAAGGCGGCGGCGGCCGCAGGTTTATATGCGCGGGGTGGAGCTCGGGCCCACGCCTTGGCGTGCGTGCCATGGAGACGGAGGAGGCGGCGCGGCCGAGCCGGGTCGGACTCGAGCTCGAGTCCGGCTCGGGGACGACGATCCTGACAGGCGGGCCCCGCCTGTCAGCGACGCGGGGGAGAGGGAGAAGGAATGGGCCGACGCGTGGAGGACGACCCGCGAAGGGAGGCTAGCTGGGCCGGCTCGGGAGAGAAAGCAGAAGACGGGCCGGCTAAAAAGAAAAGAAGGAAGGGAGCAAAAGTGGACTGGGCAAGACCGTATTGGTTACGAACTCGACTATTCCACGTAAGCACGTGTTTTTTTTTCTACGGACTGTTTAGTCAAACTCTTCAAAACAGGAGGGGTAATGTTTCAATGATTTGTGGGCCCATCGCCCCTTGAAAGTTTTGGATCTTTATAGTATAGATCTTGTGTTAATACTCGCTAGTGGCTAGCTTCGTTCCTACCAGATCAAATTTTCAATATTACCTTCATAAACTCCACTTCAACTGCCAAGCATTCAAATTCTCTTACACGTAATTTAATTTCCGGAAAGGGCTGTCCAAGTACTACCAAGGAAAGTCCCAATCATTCACATCAATATCCGATGCTACGTGTGTTCAAGATCTTGCAAAGAAAATTTCATACAGTAAGAGGATGAAGACATGTAAAAGTTATTCAGCCGGATTAGACATGAATCAAAGGTCAAATAACTTACCAAGGCCGTGCACCAAGGTGATAGCAAAGAGGCCCTCAAATGGTTCAGTTGCTAGAGTAATGTCCGGAACTAGCGACACCGGCCACTCATACAGCAGCGCTAAACATCTGCACACCAGAAAAAGAGAGATGCACAGATGCAGATTGGTCTGTAACAAAGTGAAACCTGGAACAAATAAGAACTAGGGTTAGGGTGCCAAGCCTCCAGTTCCCGACCAGCTGTGCTTCTTGTGTGCTGTACACATGAAAATTCAAACTATATTTCCTTCTAGGATCAACATTATTTCGTTAACGCCACATTTCATGATCCATATGAAGGTCGAAAATTTTAATGCATGGAACGAGAAATGGTGAATCATAATCAACAAAACTCAACATGGCAGAAAATACAGTTATCTTTATCACAATGGCTCCATTGAGTTCCTAATAAATATCCACAAAAGCAGAGAAGCCATTTACACATTTACCGAGCAACATTTAACAATGATACACAAAACACAACTATACAAAATTCCACATAAAATCACTAATTGTCATGAACTGATGAAGGTGACTGCTCGCATGGCTGTGCCTCATTCAATTCTCTTTTCACGCATCTCAACGAAGGATCTCTTCAGAAGACAACCAAGGAATTTATGTTATCTATACCTAAACAAAAGCAAGTTCACACTGAAGTTACACAGTTTAAATTTTGAACCTGCATTACCTGAATGAAATATCTAAGTTGCCATTCATCGCCCCGCTCCCTTTTTCCGAAATATAAAATACATGAATTGCCAGCCCAAAAAGGATATGCTATGAGCATATGATTTTTGCAGCCTTCACGGTAAACACGGTAAATATTTTGTGTCTTTGGTGGATGACATGTTACCATTGCTTCTCTAACATCATAAAGCTCTCAATCACCATGTTTTCTTAAGAAAGATGCCTAGCTTCTCCCGGTAGACCGGTTAGAGCGTTGAACTCCGAAAGTCGTTGAAACTTCCGTCCCAACCCGGTTCGAAGCACGGCACCTTCTTAGAAGAAAGCCCGGGTGGAGTCTCCTCCCGTGGTCAAGTTTTTTTTTTCCTAAGAAAGATCGATTAATGATTTCAGTTGAATCACTTATGGCACAACCATCTTGTATAATCTCCAACAGCGTCAAGATCACACTGCAGACAAATATTTGTAACTGTAATGTCAGCACTTAGCATTTTAAACAGAGGACACCACAAAGATTGAAATAAGGCACAGAAAATGAACACTAAATATAGTTCTTTGATGGGAGTGAATCCTTACATCTTCTGTTATTCCAAGATGATCAAGTAGAACTCTTATACCAGCAGCCTTTGAAGCATTGAGTGGGACAATATCAACCGTATTTGGCCGCATTTTGAGAACACGGGCTTTCCCTTCTGCCAGTCCTGAACAATGCTGCTGCAGGATAGATGAATCCTCTTCAGCACTGTCAAAGAGTAGCAACTTCTGCAGGTAGTACAAGTAAATATGTGTAAGTCCACTGGAAGTGAAACCGATCTTATACTTATTTATCTCACTTATTAATGAACATGTACAGAGTGTTGTCCAACAGTGTTTTTCCAACAATTCCAGTTCAAAGAGATTTCTTGAAGACAATTTATGAGTTAGCTCGACATTTTATTATTCTACTCTTCTGTCATCTTTGTTTATATAGAAAAGAGACCAATCTTATCAATTATAGAGATAATACGGGCCCTAACAGATTTGTAATAATGGTCATATTGCAAAGTTGCAAGCCCAACTACTAAAAGTGATGCTTCAAGATTTGCGTTGCTAAGCAGAGCATTCTTTATGTTCCTGCTAATGCCTTTGAATGATCTAAATATATAAAAATGAAACTACAATTTGTACTATTTGAGACCAGTGAGCATGTTATAAGGCTATAAGCTTATGATTGCATTAAGTACTGCAGATTTGCTACATGGACAATTGCCCCAAAAATGAAAAAAAAAGGCAATTAGTGATTGCCGACGTTACATTAAGAGTATAAGCCAAACCTGAATAGATGAATATTCCAGAAGGTCCTCGATAGAATGCATCACTTTTACCTGATCTCCATATGAGTGGCTAGGTTTTACATTGGCTCGCCGAGCCTATCACAACCCTCCTCCTTTACCAGGGCTTGGGACCTGCTATGTTGAGACAACATAGGCGGAGTTCACTTTTACCTGATATGAAAATGAAATTCAAATTTGCCTCAACTGCCTAAAGCCTGCCATAATAAGAACAGAAGTCTGTCTAGCAAATATCTATAGATCATATACCTTGTTCTCGTGATGCTCAGTGTGCAGCAAGTTAACAAATGGATGTTCAAACAAGGTCAAACATTGTTCCTCGCAGTATGCAATAACAGGAATTTTATGCTTTAAGGAGTATAGAAATGCCTGCAAATGGAACAAATGGAACTTATAGATAGCACAAGTAATGATTTTCCACTCCTAGAGAGGCTTTTTCAGTGAAAATGACTAAAGGAGACAGAATTGTTAATAGAGGCAAAAGAAAAATATAAACAGTAGTAAAAGGAGCTCATGCTCATGGGGAATGCACTTCATGCATATCATCCAAAACCAGCACAAAAAAAAAAGAAAACGTCCAAATTAATCTAAAGAACAGTTCTTCCTACAAAAGGAATAGTAGGTGAAGAGTTGGAACTTTAACAGAAATAGCATATCTAACAATATATGAATAAAACTCCAGAAGTATAGCTGCCTGCTAAAAAATAATTCGCTGACATGATGTAAGTAACTACCTCCTTGCAGATATCCACATCCAATTCTGCTCTATAAATTTTTTGGCCATGCCTTCCATAGATAAGGGAACCCTGAACAAAATATAGCCATTTGGGGGCTAAGTGTCACTTTAGAAATCACATGCCATTATAGCAGATAGTTTGCTAGATAAGGAAAAATGATGGAGAGAGCTCAACAGTTGATACCCATTTCCTTCTACATTACCCTTACATATTGGCATTAGGAAACATTGCTTTCATTTGTATGCAGCTGATGGAATGTGTATTACATAGTTGCAGAAACAACTGATACGTAAAAAAGTTCAGTTGGTTTGTACATTTCAAACTCTAAGCATTTAACCATGTCCTATTTGTGCAGCAAAGTAAGATTTCATTGGATCCCATGTAACTTTACAGGTTTTTAGACGAACTGTTTCTTTTGTAGGAGAAAAATTGAATGACATGTAAACAGTGTGCAGTCAAAGGTAGTTGTTAAGGAATTGCATCTGGCTATGCTGAACCACACATATGAATAATTGAACCTCCGTGATGTGGAGTGAAATACAATATTCCTTGTGGAAAAGGAAGTAGTTAATGTTACAAACATCTTCACGACCACATCACAAGGATAAACAAGGTAAGGGCACACAACTTTGACAACAAATCTTCACAAATCTAGAATTCTTATTCAAGTGGGATAGAATGTACCTGTAAAAATACACCAGCTGATGTCTCTGATACAAAATCAACTTTGTCATGGAAATCAAGAAGCTTGAAAGTTCTAATGGTGGAGGCCCGGCTCTAGCTTAAGAAAAAAATATCAAGAACTCATAAGAAAAAGGAATACAGAATGACAAGTAAAAATACAGTAAGCTGTTGGAGGTTAATTACATGCTTTACTTCTGGATTTGTCACATGATATTATATTGATTCCTTTTGAACTTCAGTAAAAAAATCAATAACTATTATTACTTCTGGATTTGTCACGTGATATTGTTGTGGACGCCTTCATTGGTCAGACATATCGCCGGCGTCCACGCAAGACAGCGGCTGCACCGACTTCTTCTTCAAGTCAAGCTTAGTTTGTTTGTTAGTCTTCGGTTGGTTTAGCTAGATTTCAGGGGATTGGTTAGTTGTTTAGCCGGCAGCTTATAAGCCGAGGGAAGAGGAGTCCGGAGAGGTCAGGCAAGGATTGAGCATAGTTCTCCTCCGTGGGAGGGAGACTCCGCTCATTGCCCATTGTAATCTCGTGTTCCTCATTAATAAAGTTGCCCTCGCCGCGCCCTATCAGATATTATATTGGTTCCTTTTGAACTTCAGTAAAAAAAATCAATAACTTCAGTAAAGATTTTTTCCTTTAAGTATATGTTTCTAAAAGTGTTCCATATATTATTCTCACTTAATAAACATAGGTTGGACTGGTATCAGATGCCATTCAATTTGTTATTCCAACATATCTGAACCATATCTTTGTACATGTTGTTACAGGCACTGAAGAAACGTAAGCTCAATTTTGTGCTGAGGTCAACAAATGAAGTGGTGTCTTCAAGCACTAGGGTATACATGGTCGATACGTTAGGTTTGTGTGCCTCTCCTGAAAATTAATGTGCTCTTGGTGCAGAAATCTGTACGCCATTTTTGAACTATTATTTAACTGCATGAGATACCATTGGAATCTCTAAGGATTTAGCTATGGATAGGAGCGCTTGGAGACTAGCAATTAATGTGCCTGAGCCGTGATCTTTGCTTTCTTTTCTGCTTTCCTCTAACTCTTTTTCTGTTTTTTTTTTTGACCTTTTCGGTTTCACCTCTAGCCTACCCCAACTAGCTTGGGACAAAAGGCTATGTTGTTGTTGTTGTAATAAACATAGGTTACTAGCCTATAGACAATAAAAGAGAATTAGGAAGCAATTTGAGGTGATCAGATTCACTTAAAGAACAAAACATTCTCTTGTGTTAACTATCAGCTTTCCTGAGAACTTTCCAGAATGTCCCACGTACTCTTTTCTGGTTTTGAAAGCTGGCATATAATTTGTAATATTAAAAGCTGTTTAGCACTAGCCTCCACTTCAGATTAGTGTCATTGACTTTTAGACGAACAAATACCATGAATGCATAGAACTCACCTTTCCAGTAACCATGATAACATTTACTCCTGTTACAATTGCCTCTCTCAAAGATTCTATTGACTCTTCATGCAGGCGTCCTTCATAATCCAAAATAGTACCTTACCAATTTTACAGAATTATCCGCTAGAACTTGGCAAGATCCAATATAAGACAACTACTTCAATGCACCTGATCAACTCACCATCTATATCACAAATGATATGGCTTAGTTTGGGCTGACGTTCTTCTTGTAGTCTCACTTTCTCTACATTGCTATTGGCCTCTGTACACAGCAGGTCAATCCATAGGAACTCCAGGTTACAAGAAATAGATTAACATTCATTTTCCTTTATTAAAAACGCAAATAGTTAAAATGCAAAGGTAACTTGCCAACAGAATTTTGCGAATGTTCCTTATCAGTAGCAATGTCATGCGCACTCTTAATTAATCCCTTTCCTCTCCACTCAAGAGTTTTTAATATATGTTCCTCCTTCTCCATCTCTTCTTCAGCCTCTTCACTGAGTTCGTGATCAAAGCCCAATATATGCAACAATCCATGCACCTGTTGAATCAAGTTGGTTAGCACAAACAGCATAGAAGCCATTCCAATGTTGCCTGCAGTATGAAGGTAAGCTTCACAGATTACAGCAGCATTAGAAATTTAAGATAGAAATAAGTAACCCTTTAAGCCTAGAGGCATTCAAGCTATCAACAAGCAATGGCATATGGAAGATCAGTTGAGTATTTATGCACAGTACACTTCACCACAAACTGTAGTCTCTGTTAAACCAACAAGCTTTCAAATTTGAAACAGTGTATTTTCCCCTTCAATGGTGCCCCTATGAAGTACAGAGCTATTTACCTGGACTTTTAGTACAATTTTGCTTAATGTTGTATTTGCCTCTTGAGAAGGTTCAAAATGCAGTACGAGGTCAACATCACTATATCGATAAATCTAACAAGAACTACACAGCTTTTGAATCATTGCTGCAACTGGATAAGTTGCAGTTAGATATTAGGAAATGAACATAGATGGGGCACTACAATACCAAAACATTGAAATACTAGTTGCAATGAGAAAAATGAACCAACCGTGAGAATTCTTATCTCATCAAGAAGTGTGTGGCCTCTTTCTTCTGCTTGCCGCTGGGCTGTTTCAACAGAAATTACTATGTCACCCAATTGCAGCTGTTGGAGCAAAACAAAACATGTAAAGAAAAAGGTCGCATTACAAGCATCCAAAACAAATAGATTGATTCAGTAGGATGCCATACAATGGGAATATCAAGCCCTGGAATATGCTGCGACATTGACAGAACATCAGTAGCACGATCCTCATCCCTCCATTCCTTGTTCAGCTTCCTGATGAAATTATCATCACAAAGAAGCAGAGAGACCTCAACGCTATTGTACTTGTTCAGGTTGCTTATAGAAGGATCTCTGGTCTTGTACTCGGAGCCTTCAAGGTCGTCAAAGGCCACCTTCGCCACCTTCCCAACATCGGTTCGGAGTACTTCTGCAATGCTCTGCACATCAATTCGCAAAGAGGTCGCATATATTGCCAATTTAACATTCCATGAAAACGCAAAGGGAAATATCACGAAGTGGCATCAAAATCTGAAATCATCAAATGCATGCACAATTCGGGGGAATTTTTCAGTAAAAATGCAAAGCTTCGTCGGTTCAAAGCTGTGGAACTAGGGCCCCTTGATGACTCGAGCTCCACTATCTTTAACAGAGAGCAACTGACATGTGGTCCCAGGACTCGGCGGAAACCATCTGGCCCCGCATGTCAGTGAAACATGTAGGCTCCGAGCCCTTCGGGTTCCGGCCAAAATCCCCCAAAACCCCCGCGCCACTTGCTCCGCCCGCATCGCCGCCGCCGGCGAAAATGCCCCGCCGCCTCGCGACGACCTACTCCGGCCGCATCGCCGCCGCGACACCGTCCCCCACGGGCCCCTCCCTCACCGTCACCGTCACCCCGACTCCGCCCCCCACCCCGGTCGACGCGCGCGGCTTCCCGCTCCCGCGCCGCCACCTCGTCTGCGCCGTCGCCCGCATCCTCCGCTCCCCGGCCTCCCCCTCCCCGCTTCTCGACCTCGCCGACTACCTTGACTCCCACCGCCTCTCCCTCACCGCCGACGAGGCCTCCGAGGTCATCAAGGCGCTCGCCCCCAACACCCCCCTCGCGCTCGGCTTCTTCCGCTTCGCCGCCACCTCCCTCCCGGGCTTCCGGCACGATGCCTTCTCCTACAACCGCATCCTGGCCCTCCTCTTCCGCAACCGCGCCGAACCGGCTGAGGCCATGCGGCTCGTCGCGGAGATGGAGCGCGACGGCGTGCCCGGCAACATCTCCACCGTGAATTTGCTGGTCGGGATGGGCGTCGAGGTGGAGAAGTGCCTGGAGCTGGCGAAGAAGTGGGGATTGAGGCTGAACGGGTACACCTACAAGTGCGTTGTGCAGGCGCACCTAAGGAGCAGGGAGGTGTGGAAGGGGTTCGAGGTGTATGAGAAGATGCGGAGGAAGGGCTATAAGCTGGACATCTTTGCATATAACATGTTGCTTAATGCACTTGCCAAGGCTGGAATGGTATGATAATAAGCACAATCACATATATTTAGCGATGTTATTTGCCGTACTGTGGTAACTTAGGAGGTAGGAATGGATGCGTGAAAAATGTTGTTGGTATGTTAGTTCTGATAATTTGACCATAGCATTAGGAACCATGAATATGAGAGATTCATTTTCCAAGTATTTCCCGAGGATGAAATTTGTGCAATTTAGACTGTACAGTAGTTGATGTTGTTATATGAATGAATTAACTAAGCTATATAATTGTGGATTCTGTCCATTCCGGTGCTAGGAAACACCGTTTAATGTTGGAGATAGACACTTGCAAATCTTGAACAATTCAAACTTAGCGGCAATTGTTTCACCTTTTCCACTAGTTGTTGGATGCTAGTGTGTTGCTACATATAAAAAGAATCAGATGTCCCTGATATGTTTGAGTTAGTGGTGTGGAGAAAAGAACTGCTATACCCAATGGAGCTCTGATGCACCCTGCCAAATGCCTTTGCTGCTATACTCATCCTGTGCTGCACCGTCTGCCCTGCACTAGTATTGTCCAGCACCACCATCCTTGTGTCACACAGCTCATGTAGCCAAATTAGACCCTCCTTGAACTGGTGGAGGTAGCCTCGCTTAGTGGTGTGTTGGGGATAAAGAGGATTGATGACTAGGATGAGGGCACGGGAGGAGAGAGTAGAATGTTGTTTTGATAAGAACAAAGATAGTTACAGGTCAATCTGCTTATTGGATAGGTGTATTTCTTTGACATTGGTAGGTGTCACACCCCATGGTCACCAGCGGTGAGGACTGGTCACCGAATAGAATCTCCCATGGTCTCCAATGAGATTGACGGGACATGAGAATAAATCATCAATGCATCTGGATTGCAATCAATCAATTTGTTTGATCCTTAACTCAGTACACGGTGCTGCCTTTTATGGCTTTGCATACACTTACTGGTGGGCCATGGGCCAACTTGCTTTGACATGGCCACATTGGTTGAAGCCGGTATTACAGTTATAGTAAGGGAGGTGGTAGGGGATGGTGTACCATTAGTCATCATTTAAGCCCTTTTGCAGCAGTATCTGAAAACCCTGAATTTCTGTTTCCTCTCAAAAAAAGTTTCAATCTAACAAGTAAAAGTTTGGTTCAAGCAGGTTGAACAAGCTTACCAAGTCTTCGAAGATATGAAACAGAACAACTGTGAGCCGGATGCATACACATACACTATACTGATTAGAATGTCTGGAAAGGCTGGGAAGACCACTAAATTTCTCTCATTTTTGGAGGAAATGATGTCCAAAGGATGTGTTCTTAACCTGATTGCTTATAATACTGTTATTGAGGCTCTTGGTAAGAACAAGATGATTGACAAAGTGATTTTTATGCTTTCTAAAATGGTTGAGAGTGGCTGCCAGCCCAATGAATTCACATATAGCATTATCCTGGATATTTTAGCAACAGGAAAACAACTACACAGGTTGAATGAGGTTATAGATATCTGCAGTGGACATCTGAACAGGTCGATTTATTCTTATTTGGTCAAGTCCCTCTGCAAATCTGGGCATGCAAGTGAGGCTCATAATGTATTCTGTCGTATGTGGAGTTCCCATGAAAAAGGAGACAGGGATGCTTTTGTATCAATGCTTGAGGCACTATGCAATGCAGAAAAAACAGCAGAGGCTATTGATCTGCTACATATGATGCCTGAAAAGGGGATTGCTACAGATGTTGGAATGTACAATATGGTCTTTTCTGCTCTTGGGAAGCTGAAGCAGGTGTCTTTCATAAGCAATCTCTATGATAAGATGAAAACTAATGGTGTTGTTCCTGATGTTTTCACGTACAATATTATGATCTCAAGTTTTGGTAGGGTTGGCTTAGTTGATAAGGCGGTTGAAGTTTTTGAAGAAATGGACGCTAGCAGTTGTAAGCCTGATTTCATCACCTATAATTCTTTGATAAACTGCCTTGGGAAAAATGGAGATTTGGATGAAGCCCACATGCTTTTCAAAGAGATGCAAGAGAAAGGATATGATCCTGATGTCTTTACTTACAGCATATTGATTGAGTGCTTTGGGAAATCCAATAAGGTTGATATGGCCTGCAGCTTGTTTGATGAGATGATTGCAGAGGGATGCGTTCCTAATATTGTAACCTATAACATTTTACTAGATTGTTTGGAGAGACGTGGGAAGACAGCAGAAGCTCATAAACTCTATGAAACTCTGAAGCAACAGGGGTTGACTCCTGACTCCATAACTTACTCAATACTTGAGCGATTGGAAAGTAGATCTCAACGAACAGTAAGAATACGTAAGCCAAATCGGATTACAGGTTGGGTTGTAAGTCCAGTATGATGATTGATGGCCTACCATGGTTCTTTCAGTTGCATACCTCTTGTGAGATCCACAATCTGTATACAATGTTGCAAGTTTCACCAATAAGTGTCCAATCACCGTGAAACATAAATTACTCAGCAGAATGATAAGTATCAAGAGTATTGCATGGCGGCTGGACAATTCTTGGATGATGGAAATCTTGAGAAGAGATTAGAACATTTATACTTCATCCTATGGGAAGACTATATTCAAAATGTGAGGATCTATCTTGTAACAGTCAGAGTTAGTACGTACATTCGTAGTTATTAAAATCAGACTGGGGCAGCAGTTTAGCTGGAAAATAAGACCAAGATTCAGCCTGTTCTGGTGTAGCTTTTGGATCATTTTGGTGCATCTAAAAAACTATGATTGGTGGGTCACAGATGCAAGGACGCGTGCACAGCGAGAGAGAATTGTGAACAAGACAAGAGGTTTTTCTTTATTCTCTTTTGTGCACCGTCGCTATAGCCTGGCAATTCCTTTTGTTTTGCATTTGTATTGGGAGAATGCTTGATCTGTTCCTTTTCAAATGGAACATAACTTTCTCCCTCAATCTACCAATAACAAGCTTTAGCATAGTTATAAGTACCTTTTCTTTAATCTTTTGATGTATACAATTATACAATAGATTAGGTAAAATTTCACCTTGAATAATGAAAAGGAGCTGTATCCTCAGCAGGCTGAAATTTTGTTTCATGTTGGCCACAAATGGTACCCAGGCTCCGAAATTTGTGTTTTTCACGGTCTGTTACACCATTCGTGTAGCTTTAGCTTTAGTTGAGGGATTCAGTAAGATGTATGGCTAAATATTAGCATCTATTAGCAAAATATTTATGGGTAGAGATGCCTGACTACATTATCTTAATGTAGTATGCGCATTGCAGGCCTGGTTTTTTTACCTCATTTCTCCATATATTATATTCGTGAGTAATGACCATATTAATGGAAGAATGACTACCATAGTTCATCCCTGTGCCATTTTCTAGGAGCTAAACCTGAGTTTTTTTTTGCATCCATCAATCCTTATCATTACTAATCTAATCTGAAATTAAGGCTATGTAATTAAATGATGAGTTAAATGCATCATTAGTACACAAACTTGGTGAGTGGGTGCATTTAGGTACACCATCTCTCCAATTGCTCATTTACGAGCAACAACTTGCCACGTGGGTGCAAATAGGTCACCACGACGACACATAGCCAAAAAACTGCCATGTAGGCAGCGTCGCAGCGATGTGTTAGCCAGTTTTTTTTTTCAAAAGTCCTTACTCATTATGCATTGAGTTAATACATCATTGATACACAAACTTAGTGAGTGGGTGTATTTAGATACATCATCTCTCTAACTGCTCATTTACGAGTAACAATTTGGTATGTGGGTGCAAATAGGTCACCATGATGACACAGCTAAAAAATTGACACGAGGCAGCATCACATCGATGTGTTAGCCTTTTTTTTTCAAAAAGTCCTTACTCATCGTGCAATTTAGGTTAGTTTAGTAGTATCTTTTTAGATTTTGTTTGTAGCATCTTTTAGACAAGAATATTGTAAAAATTTTAAAAATCTTATATTTTACAAAAATATTTTTTTGGCAAGGTGAAATAAAATAATATAACAAACAAGATATATATTTGGCGTCGACTGTAGGCATCGTATAAGCGCAAAAAATTGACATTTTGATTCGTAGCTCGGTTTGCAGTCCCTGCCTCTAACAAAGTTTGAGTGGTAATATAAATCCTCAAATTGTTGTGTTGTTTTGATATATTGTTCATCCTGTATTAGCATCATAAAAACTTGATGTTTGTCAGAACTGGTATATGTCAAAATGAGTCCTAATAAACAATAAAATAACACCAAATATGCACATATGTTGTCTACATGGCGTTTTTTTGCCCATGTGTCATGTCGGTGACCTATTTGCACCCATATGCAAGTTGTTGCTACTAAATGAGCGATTAGAAAGATGATGTATCTAAACGCACCCACTCGCCAAGTTTGTGTATTAATGATGCATTTAACTCTTAAATGACGTGTAAGTGATGAAATTAATTATATGTAACTTTGATTGCTATTCATGGTTTTATGGGCTAGATAGAGTAGCAGGACTAGTGGTAGAGTCACAAAGACATGTTTAAGGACCATCAGTGTCCTTTACTCTTTAAGTCTGTATAATGTAAACCCAGAATAAAGTGACATGGTTGCAGCTGCTTGCATAATGACATTGTGTGGGAACACATGCTTATTGCAAGGGTATTTCTTGAAGATTCTCAAATCTCAACAATGCACTCAGAATGTGAATATTGAATACGTATTTATATTCTCTTCCAAAAAACTGAATTGCACAGATCCTAAATCTATGCTGCTACTAGTTTAATAGTGGGTGGTCACAAACCAAGCCCTCAAATTGCTTCACATCCGTGCTTCTCACTTCCTAGTATAGAAGCACTAGTTGACGAATAAACTGACACGCTGAAGCTTCAAACTTCTGTTATCCACATGCTTACGGAGCATGTGTAGATTATGCATCCACTGTATCATTCTAAGTTGATCAACTGCTTTTATGGTCACACATCCTCTAATCTGTGTCTAGCTAGGGTGTGTTTGGAAAAATTCCGCTTTTGCATTACCAAATGGTGGTCCGTTATATTCATATAATCTACCAGGCAGTCATACTCACACCAGCCAAATAATCTCTTGGTACAAATTCATCGTCTTCTTTTCTTTCTCAATCCAAGACAATGAGCTACATTCTGGGTATAAATTTGTATCCTGGTTTTTCATAATCTAATGTATTAAGTTTTGAATTTTGAATCACATGTAAAAAAATAGAGTACAGATTTGTATTAGTTGATATGAAAAAAGTTGAACCATATGTAAAAAATTAAGAACAGACTTTCATGCAATTAGCCTGTTTGTTTCTGTACTTGTCCAATATAGTGAAAAACTGTTTGGTTATTGTATATTTTGATCTTCTTTTGTGCAATACATTGCTCAGTTTACACACAGATTTCTATCTGGATTCCATGTTTTTCCCTTACAGTATTGTACTTTGACAGGTTCTTCATGTATATGGCTTTGCTTGAAATCTTCTATATTCAGAACAGTGTCATGTTTCTTTGGCAAGTTATTGCCAAAGGGTGTTCATGCAGCTATTCATATGACACCATTGCTTGGGGCTATGGACGTGCTGAATGCCTTCGAAGATGAATATGGTGCTGTGGTAAACCCTAATTTCTTACCAGATACATCAAATGCATCTGCTGCATCACTCTTAGTTCACTGTCTTACTAGAGTCTACAGGTAATTTGTGCAAAGATCAATTATAATTAATGGATGTAAAAAGAGACTGATGGGTTTCATACTTCAGGGAAAAAGAGGGGCCTTGTAGAAGATACTGGAAGATCAAGCTGGTCTAGTTCCTATAGCGATAAAGGCAAGTTGATATTATGAATGTACCAATTATTTTGATTTCAAAATGGCATCTATAATCCCACTTCTTTCCCTTGATTGTCATGTATCTATTGCAGATTCAGCATTTTAGAATCCACAGATTTTGTAATCTGAACTTCTAAAATCTTACAAGGTGCAGTTAACTTTGGATTGATTCGATTCATCATGCAGAACCAGGGTATCTGATGCTAACTTTCTGGCTTCCAGACGGCCCTCCTGCTTTGCCTTCCGCAGCATTGCATCAAATTGGCATTAGAGTACTTGTCAAGAATGACAAGAGAGAGATTATAATAATTGCTGGGTTGTACTTGTTTACTGTATTATTACTTTCTGAATAAAATTCTGACAGTTTATGCACTTGCGTTTGCACTGCATTTTTTTTCTGATATGGATGCTTGTCATTAAGGAAAGGAAATGCCTTACACTGTTCAGGAATTTGAAAGATCCCTACTGGTTTTATTGACAAGGCAGCAGTCATAATCACCAAAATAATGAAATTGACATCTGCATCACGAACCATCAATCGCGAAGGTTTCGCCGCTCAACAGTCATCAGGTGATGTCCAAGCTTGATGAAACACGCCTGTTCATTTGGCTTATCAACCACCAGCCACAGTATTTTTCTAGCCACCGGCCACATTGAACGGAGTTATGGAGAGGCGGAAGGGGTCGTCCCTACACTGAAGGAGGCCCTGTTGAAATGTTTAGAATAAATCCAAATAATTAGCAACAAGCACTCAGTGAAATTGTAGTCATGTTCTCATGCACGAATCCTCTGCAGGCAGGAAGTGGCAGTCAACGGTATCAGTTAACGAACAGTGTACATATCATATGTCAAGTTTGCACTGGATGGTAATGGCTGGAAACATATAGTTGTGCAGCCGACCACCTAGGGTCGTGTCATCTTCAACTTAAATTAGGATATCTATTTTCTTTTTAGTGAAAAATCGGTTGAGTCTTTTTATTTTTTATTTTGGCAATAAGCATGATGCGACCTTGCCAGAAAAGACGGACATTCTATATGTGTACACTCTTTTCAAATATCCTAGTGCTATCAATAAATTTTCTGGTGCACAGTGCAACTGAAAATCTGATGAATTGGGATGGTTTCGCCCAATTCATTTATCTATCGAATTTAAAGGGGGAAAGGGTTTAAATAAATGCACAATGATTGGAGAAGAGTAGTAGTTGGTCAGCGGCCAGCAGCCAGGCTGCTGCCTTTGCTTTGTCGCTATCAGGCTCACATGCCCTACAGATCTCACGGCTCCTTTCGACATTTGCTGGGTCTCTCAAAGCACACCGCTCTTCGTATCAAAGCACCCGTGCATCAACTTGCATTTGTTCCCGTATTACGATATACATAATAATTAAGAAGCATCGGTTTCTATATACTAGTATAAGCTACTAGTTCTCAATTATCATATAGCTTTGAGGTACTTACATACTAATCAAGATATGTATCAGATTGTTGTTTTATCTTGCGAGACCAAATGCGTTGAGTACTTTTTAGTCGTGAACAGTGATGGTCAACGGTGTTAATTAGTACTACATCATACTAGAAGGTCTATCGGTTGAGTGAAAGGTCACATACTCACATGCATGCACAGTCACGGCTCCTTTCGACTGCCTCGATATGCATGTGTGCATTTGCTGGGTCTCTCAAAGCACACCGCTCTTCGTATCAAAGCACCCGTGCATCAACTTGCATTTGTTCCCGTATTACGATATACATAATAATTAAGAAGCATCGGTTTCTATATACTAGTATAAGCTACTAGTTCTCAATTATCATATAGCTTTGAGGTACTTACATACTAATCAAGATATGTATCAGATTGTTGTTTTATCTTGCGAGACCAAATGCGTTGAGTACTTTTTAGTCGTGAACAGTGATGGTCAACGGTGTTAATTAGTACTACATCATACTAGAAGGTCTATCGGTTGAGTGAAAGGTCTCCTCTGCCTGTCACATACTCACATGCATGCACAATTGGGGCTTGTAGGATTCCGTGAAGTGTTTTGACTTTCCCCAGTCTTCCCGCCCGTGCACCGCATCTCCATCAAACCCTTCCCCCGTGTTTCCAGCCTCACGTTAGATCCTCTGCTCCTGCTGAATGCTGATGCTCATCTGTCATCAGTGCTGTGGCACTGTCCAGATTAAAAGACACGCATTTGCAAATATCTTTTGGCCCTGTTTGAAACAGTTGAGAATTTATCGGTAATCCGCATGAATTTCACATGAACACACATTCCTTCCATTTGAGCGTGTCTCAAATGTGTCAGGAAACCAAAGAAGGTTGTGCACTTGTGCTCGATGGTAAGCATTTCACTCGTGCATAGTATTTGCGATGAATTACATGGGAATATTTTGATTTCAAAGTAGTAGATGCAAGACCAAGCATGCTTAGCGGAGGGGGGAGGAAAGCGCCTCAACCAACATTATCTCCAAATATATAAATATTTCGTACATCAAGCATTGAAAGAAACATTAGAGGCCTATGTACCACCACCGATCCCTCACTTATACGTATGATCAACAATTAAGCCGAATTCCAATATTTTATTGTAGACTTCAAAACAAGTAAAAGTGGTTGCAATATTAAAACATGGCCTACATACAGGTTATAACTATAATTAAGATTTGTTGAAACTAATGTGTTTGGCTAAAACCTTTATATAATCTATTTTTGAAACTAATGTGTTTGCCCCATGAGTTTCACCTCATCTAGCTGGCCTACATACAGGTTATAACTATAATTAAGATTTGTTGGCTCCATGTCTAAGGCTTTGGAGCAAGTTCTTGAAGAAATTAACTTTAGAAAACAAAAGGCCTTAAAAAAATACAGGCATGGTCTATAAGTTACGACTGTAATTGACCTCTCTTTGACAGCTAAATTAGGGTCTTGTTTTAGGCTAAAAAACTCAAAATAAGTACTGCCTTGCTTAGTCTTTTCAAGCAAGTTTATGAAGAAAATTAACTTCAAATAATTGAAACCCTCAAAATACTATTTTGTTCAATAATTAAACCAAATTCCAATGTTTTATTTTTAGACTTCAAAAGAAGCTGCCAACGAAAAGTAGTTGCTGATGGACACTAAAACTTCTCAAAACTAATTTTGAGACTAATGTGCTTGTTCCTCAAAATACAATTTTCTCCCCAGTAGTTCATTTACTCAGGTTTGTTTGAAGCTGATGATGAGTTTGGTATCCCAAAGCGTTACATCATTTCCCGGTTTTGAGGATTCATAACTGAGATCGGACCAAAATGGCCCCTTGGTCTCTTAGCCCAGTCTCAGTGGGGTTTCACGGGGAGTTAATATTAAATGTGATGACGTGGCATATGAGAGAGAAGAAAGAATTTCATGTTACGTGAGATGCATGAAACTCCTCTGGCTCAGTTACCTTAAGTATAGGTACTCGTACAGTGAAACTCACGGTTACCTAGAAAACAAATTAGGTAACTGAACCAAAAGAGTTTCGTGGTGATAAAAGTGAAACTCCTCTCAAATATCATGAATCTCTTTTTTCTCTCATATGGCACATTAGCATATTTAATGTCATAAAATCTTTAGACTGAGGGGGTGTTTGGTTTCCCGACTAAAATTCTAGTCCCGTCACATCGAATGGAAGAATGCTAATTAGAAGTATTAAATATAGATTAATTACAAAATGCATTACATAAGCAATGACTAATTTACAATACGAATTTATTAAGCCTAATTAGACCATGATTAGACAATATAATGCTACATTAATAATTTGATAATTATGTACTAATTATAGGTTAATTAGGCTTGTTAGGTTCGTCTCGTGGAGTAGATATGACTTATGAAATTAGTTTTATAATTAGTTTATATTTAATGCTACTAATTGTCACTTATTTGAGGGACTAAACTTTAGTCCCTAACATTCAAACACGGCCTGAAACCTAAACAAGGCACCAACACAGCTGAAGAACCCAACCATAAAAGGTGACTAGCTGAAACACCTTCTATAATTATCAATAATAAAAAACAAACAAAAGGGCATCCTTGGTTCCACACTGCCCGTAGGCCCTAGCCCAACCTAGAGAGAGAGACTAGTATAATACACACGGGTGGCTAGAGAGAGAGAGAGAGAGAGCAGCAGCAGCAGGAGGAGGCCAGCAGCAGGGAAGCATGAGCATGGAGCCTCACATGGAGAGCGCGCAGCGGCAGGGCCTGTCTGAGTCTGAGCAGCGTGAGCTCGAGGCCGTGGTGCGCGCCCACCACACGTTCCCCGGGCGCGCGCCGGGGACGTGCACGTCGCTGGTGACGCAGCGCGTGGACGCGCCGCTCTCCGCCGTGTGGCCCATCGTCCGCGGCTTCGCCGCCCCGCAGCGCTACAAGCACTTCATCAAGTCGTGCGACCTCCGCTCCGGCGACGGCGCCACCGTCGGCAGCGTCCGCGAGGTCACCGTCGTCTCGGGCCTCCCGGCCTCCACCAGCACCGAGCGCCTCGAGATCCTCGACGACCGCCGCCACATCCTCAGCTTCCGCGTCGTCGGCGGCGACCACCGCCTCCGCAACTACCGCTCCGTCACCTCCGTCACCGAGTTCCAGCGCCAGCCCGCCGGCGGCGGCACCCCGTACTGCGTCGTCGTCGAGTCCTACGTCGTCGACGTCCCGGAGGGGAACACGGAGGAGGACACGCGCATGTTCACCGACACCGTCGTCAAGCTCAACCTCCAGAAGCTCGCCGCCATCGCCACCTCCTCCTCGTCCTCGCCGCGGCCATCCGGCGGCGGCGGCACGGATCATCACTGATCCGGCCAGCGCGTGTTCGTCCATGTCTTCTTCGATCTTCAATTCTTCATGGTGGACTGTACACCACCACACATGGCTGCTGCATGGTGATGCTTCTTGCATTGGTTTTCATTTTCAGTCCTCTTTTTCAAGTTTCAACAGCAACAAAAAAGAAGAGAAAATGCTGTCGATTTGCTATAAACCAGCATAATCAATTGAGAGGAAGCTTTCTTGTTTATTCATCTTAATTTAGCCTTTTGTTATTGCAAATCAGATGAGTTGGTGACATCGAAAGCGGTTGCAAGTTGGTGTTATTTTTTCCTTGGATTTTTTCTTTGTAAATATATATGTCTGCTCTATCCTTATCCCTGCAATGTCATAATGCCGTCAGTCTATTTTGTTTCTCTCAATCAAGGCTGGGTAGTTGGTACCCATGCTTTTAAGACATCTATTTCTTGTCTGGTTCTCTTGGACTCAGCAAGTTTATTTGACGAAGAAGAAAGAACAAATTATTAGTAGAAGGCATGTACTTGGAGCCTTGGAGTTTTTGAATAAAATTTCCAGCTAGTTTTGGCACCGTACACACCTATATATGTATACAGTGTTCATGTGCTTCAGCTGAAACTTTGCTTTTCTCTTCCTTAGCCTGATCAAGTGGATCATGTGATGTGTGGATCATCAAGCCAAATTTGCTACGGGTACAAAAACGAAGGGCTTAGAGGGAGGACCCTTCACCTTCAGCTTCACCTAATTAATTGCATCTACGCTCGCCTGCACCCAACCTCTTATGTCGTCACCTAATAATGAGGAAGCTCTACAAATCGTCTATATGTTGCCAACCGTCGAACACGCCATGCCATGCTGCCCTAGCCATGCCCGCCCCCAAAACACTGATGTCAATAGAAATAGTTATATATTGTGAAATTAGAGAAATGGTAGATACATGTACATCATAATGTGTGTCAAGAGGATCTGATCATAATGTCCTTTGTTAAGAACACCCAAAACATAAGTTTTGGCTTTAATTTCTATCATATCAAAATAATATATACGCATGGTATTGGTTTTGTAACTTGTGAGAAGTCCCCAGTTACATATAACTTCTACCATCCCTAATATATATGTAAAATATTACCAATACGAAAAGGCTAATCTATATAGTGATAAGTCGCCAGGAAATTACAAAAGTACGTGATGAAGTTATAAGAAAGTTTTGTGAGAAGTCCTATCCTATATCTAAATAATATCATGATTGAATATTTGGTGGACATATAGTGAAAACTCCTCCAAAAAGCGTGTTATGAAGTTTTGAAACTTCTAATAAGAAAATACATCTGTGAGGGGCTTTCAGCAATTCAGCAGAATATGATGTTTCCTTTTACTACTTCCCAACGTTCTACATATATACTCCATCTTATAAATGTATAAGGTGCAGTTTGGAACGAAATGTCCTCAAACATATATATTTTGAGCTCCTCGCTCTTACAATATAATGTTAGTACCAAATAGGTGTCATCGTAGTAGCCATTCATTAATATGAATCTGTTGATGTCATCTAATTGACAAATTTGATGATCCAAGCTTTCAAATTTGACTTCTTTTTAATATAAATATGGCTTATGGTGATGGACAGATGAAGTACTAATATTGACACAAAATGATATAAAAATGGTATACTCCCGCTATTCTTTTAAATATGATATTGATCAGATCAATTCAATTTGAGCCAACTAGCGTCAACATAAAAGAACGCAGGGAGTACAAAGTTGTAATAAAATAATCTTGATGCGGAAGGTGTTGAAAGATAATGAATTGTTGAGACTTTGTATTGCATGATTTCATTGCTTTCGCAATTAGTGGAATAATGTGATTAATTATATTGTGCCCTTCACGAGAAAACTGGTGTGATCACCTGCTTCTTTTTCAAATGTGTTGACTATTCATATATGTGGACACAATAAAAGAGGACGACCTCGAAATCAAATAAAATACTACAGGTGGAACCGAATCCAAATCTAGCTTTGCACTGCCTCTCTTCAGCAAGTTGTAGAAACAAAATTGATATAATCATATCCATTGGACGATTATTTATTGTTTTTCAGTGCTTTTCCCAAGCAAATTATGACCTAACGAATCATGTGTATAACGCAAAAGGGGGGGGCCAGGGGGGGGGGGGGTCAAGTTGCACAAAGCTGTGGCCACCATTGCTTGGTAAGTGAAGCAAACTCAGCGAGTAGCTGATGCAGGTGCCCCCTGCATGGACGAGTCAAAAGAAAGACCCCAAAAAATATTTCTCTCTCTCTGCAAGGGCAACCATTTGGTCAACTGCCCACGGCGACAACGGCTTTACATTTGCATTCGCAAGCCAAACGCTGTCATGATAGCATGAGAATATACAAAGAATTACAAAATATTGACGTGTCAATTTCCTAATAATAGGATTAAACAACAATAGGATGCGCCTAGAAACATGCAACTTGCATGTAATGAATTTAGTTCATCATGAGATGAGTTATTATTATCCTGCTTACATCATGCAATGAAAATATATAATGACAAAGAATGGAAATAAAAAGGAGGGAAATGTTGCTGAATTGTTTAATGAATTTTCTTCTGTTTGTATAGTTTAAGCTTGCAGGATATTCTCCAAAGACAATGAGGTTTCCCTTCATGATTAGAAGTGTTCTCTTTGTTTTGTTTTTTTTCCTTTTTTTGGTGAGTGTATATGGACTATGGAGCTGACACTATTTATTTTATTTATGCCACAGGAATCCATTTTCCACAAAGAACCGTGCACTCAACCTCCATTTCATGATAAGAACATCTTTTCAGAGCCACTGCTTCTTAATCAAGACAATTAAAAATATATGTGTTGCAAGAGATTATAATATACGAAGTGATCTCTCCATTCCAAATTACAATTCATTTTGGCTTTCCTAAATACAAAAACTATATATTTAAAAAAGCTCAGATAAACTATAATTTATAATTGATGGAGGACTTCTTTCGAGAAAATATTATAGTATACTTCAATAATGCAAACAAGAAGGTAAGGGTTAAGGGATTGTGTTTGAACCATGAAATTTCTGGGATCAATTGAAGTTAATAATTTTCCAGAATCCTATAAGAGTTTGAACCATGAAATTTCTACATAAGTTCGTTCACCATGTGTTGCAACTTGCGAAGAAAACTTAAGTTGCTGTAGGCCTATGGCATCTTAGTACCTGGATCTTGCCGCCGCAGTACTGTTAAGGTTGACATAAGCATAATTAATCTAGGTTACCCCGTCTTAACTTGAGCACTAATTCCGGTCAACTCTTGCTCAGCCAGAACCATCAGGAAACGACAATTATCTCGCTAATAGAACATTGAACTATCCATGCCTCCATAGTTAGGGTTATTCTAACTTTATTTATTTTGTGGTTAGTATATATTTTATTTTACTGTAATTTTTCTTATTAATAGCTGAGTTATGTTTTACTTATGCCATATGAACCCATTATATTTTCTGCAAATAGACATGCATCCACCACGACCCTCTACTTCATAAATCACAATAATCTCTTTTGTCACCACAGTTTCACAAGATAAATATGGCATGCCTTTAAATATTACACAAGGGAACGTTGCAGTATTTTCACTATTTATCCCTACTCCGAAAACAGGGAGGATAAGGAAAGCATTATTATGGACTTTGCTTGGAATGTGAGGTTTACTAAAACTTTTTTTTTGAACAGAATAAGAATAACGAAATTTATGTGTTTGGAAGAAAACTTTGCCTACACGTATGCACGCATACTTGTCCTTTTTATTGCACCCCCATATATATATTTCTACAAACATTCGCATGCATATGTGCAAGCCCTACTACTATCGGTTCTTACAAAAAAGATTAACCGATGAATTTTCATATTGATGAACGCACCATAAATACACCACTGTAGATGGACAGCTTCGCATCCTACATTTGAATCCAGTTGGTCAAGTTGGGCCACGAACATCATCAACTGAGCTACACTCAATTCATTGTGCTATGGGGACCTTGCCTCAGCATAATTAGGTCTAGTTATTATCTTGTCCTAATGAGAACTTCCATAAAACGACCACAGCATAGATGACCACGTAGATTAATGAGACGAACCGCGTGAATATATCATAGATCTGTCTTAGTAACCATGGCTGATAAGTATTATGAGGTTGCAAAAAGTTCATGTCTTCCTCCTATCTCCTATCTGTCAATAAATTTGTTGATATAGTATAGAATTTAATATATATGAAATTTTCATTGAAACTAGCGTTAGAAAAAACAAAAGGTGAGGACATATATAATAGTTAGACAACGGCTGTTTTTTTATTGTCACATACGTAAAATGAGTTGATACGATCACGTCATCATTTAACGAGGAAAGATGATATTGTTGTCTACTGTCTCATCTACCGCTTTAACTCGTACTCCCATACAAAACAACGTTAAGTAAAGTTATAAATTAATTATTACAAAGATAACTAAATAGAATTGTCTAAAATGTTCTATGGACTCGGTGGCGGCTGCCTGGCTCGATCAGTATGCTTTGACAGCTTGATTAGCCAGTGCACCGCCGCACCGGGCCTTAAATGCTCCAGCTCATCCACATCCCGTGAAACGCTGCTGCTGTGTCGTGTTCTACTACTTCGGGTCAGTATCCCTAAGTGCTCATGCTTTGGCAATTTGCAAGGAGAATCCGAGCCGGGTATTTCCCAACACAAGCATGGGATTGGGCTTGGCCCAGTACAGCATTGATGAGCCATCGAGTGTGCCCCGTATCCGGCCCGCGAGAATGGCCGTTGGCGACGGCTTTCCCGTGACGGCCCGTGACGTGACGAGTCGAAGGAAGTCTGAAGCGTTGAGCGCAGCAGCAGCAAGCAACACAGTAACAGTATACACGGGGAGCAAAGGCCTCTGAGTCACTGACAAGGATATTACTTGCAGCAGCTACCTAACGAGCTCGGCCAGTCTGCCTGTCGCCGGCTGCAGCAGCTAGCGGCTAAAAACCAGGCCTGCCATGTGATTGTGCTGTCTGAATTTTATTCGTATATGATGGCCCTGTAGCATGCCTGTCCCGGTTGAAAAAGGGACCCTTTCTCTACTGCATCATGCATGGATCATGGATGGGTGATGGTTCAGTATAATCAGTTATTTTTTTGAAAAAAGTTCAGTATAATCAGTGATGCAGTAGTAGCTAGGCAGGGTGTAGTCACCATCCCTCTCTGACTTGCAGACGATATCCACCGGCAGAGATGCTGAATATGTACATGTTGTGTAATACTGTTTTGCCAACCAAGGAACATATGCAGTACTCGAGTGTGACGTCGATGCTACTACACACTGTAGCAGCTCCGGTCAGCTTGATCCATCGTGTATCCATCCATGTTCCATCCAATGGTCAAAGCCTGCTTGTCACACTCTGTCGATCATAAGGCAGATTTGCCAAAACTTGACGCTGCATGAACTTGTTTAGGCCTTGTTTACATCTTAAATTTGGGAATACAGTGACACTTTGTAATCATTACGTTACCGTAATATTTCGTTTGTATTTGTGAAAAATTGTCCAAACATTGATTAATTAGGCTTAAAATGTTCGTCTCGCAAAGTACAACAAAACTATGCAATTAGTTTTTTTTATTTCATCTACATTTAGTACTCCATGCATGTTATGACATTTTAATGCGATAGGAAACTTCTTTTTGCATAGTGGAATTTAGGGGTGAAATTTGGGATCATTTGGTTCCCAGGACTAAAACTTTAGTCCCGTCACGTCGAATATAAGTGTCGGTGCCGGAATTGGTCGGCCAATCCCCGGCGCCTAAACAGAATGCGCTGTGTCCCGTCCCTCGACGGTTGATGCAAGGGCTTAGTACAATGAGACGGTGTTTATCCTGGTTCCGACCGTGGGGGTCGTACGTCCAGCAGAATGCGCACAAAGGCGCTGTACTATCTTGCACCGGAGTGCTTGCAGAAGGGGGCTACAAGCGAGGCGGGAGAGCAGGTCTCTCCAAGTCTCTGAGAGCGAGTGTTGGGATGTAGTCGGCCCCTTGTTTCGCCTGCTCGAGGGGGTTCGCTACCCCCGAGTGAGGCGGAGCTTGTTTCGCCTGCTCGAGGGGGTTCGCTACCCCCGAGTGAGGCGGAGCTTGTTTCGCCTGCTCGAGGGGGTTCGCTACCCCCGAGTGAGGCGGAGCTTGTTTCGCCTGCTCGAGGGGGTTCGCTACCCCCGAGCGAGGCGGAGCTTGTTTCGCCTGCTCGAGGGGGCTCGCGACCCTCGAGCGAGGCGGAGCTGTTTGGCTCGCTCGAGGGGGCTCGCGACCCTCGAGCGAGGCGGAGCTGTTTGGCTCGCTCGAGGGGGCTCGCGACCCTCGAGCGAGGCGGAGCTGTTTGGCTCGCTCGAGGGGGCTCGCGACCCTCGAGCGAGGCGGAGCTGTTTGGCTCGCTCGAGGGGGCTCGCGACCCTCGAGCGAGGCGGAGCTGTTTGGCTCGCTCGAGGGGGCTCGCGACCCTCGAGCGAGGCGGAGTTTGGACGATGACGCGGTTCTTTTGCGGCTAGTGTGTTTTTATGTTCTTACAGGGTGATTACCCCGATGGTTAGGGGACCCCCTGGGTTTGTCCCCGACAGTAGCCCCCGAGTCTCTGGCGGACTGAGGTTCAGTCGGGCAGAGGCTGATGGTTTCGCAGGGTCGTTCCCGGGCCTTATGTGGGGACTTGTTCCTTTCTGATTATGCACGTTCTTCCGTGGGGGCGCGCGAGCGCACCCTTTGGTGTAGCCCCCGAGCCCTTGGAGGAGTGGATCCACTCGTGCAAGGGCTTTACTTTGTGTCGGTCGCTCTACTTCCAACGGGGGGGGGGATGAGACCGATCTATACTGATTTCGAGGGGCGGACCCTGCACGGCTTCGAAACGTTTTGCGTATAGGAGGATATGTTGCGGGGAGCCCCCGAGCTCCTTGGCCCGTGTGGAGGCGATCGGAGGGGCTTCCCGTCTTTGATTTTCGACCCTCGCTACCCCCTTCGCGGGGGAGAGGGGTGAGGTCATCCGCGTAACCCTCGAATTGGGCAACGTACGCGAATACCTCGGTGAGCTGTTAGCGGGTGGTTCAAGTGGACGTCCGTGCCCCGTTCGCTAGGGGTCGGCTCGTGGTCCGGAGACACGTCCATGTAGCGCAAGCGTTAAAATCCCAGTCGGTCACCTGCCAAAAATGTTCGGTAAATGATGCAGATTGTGTGGTGACTTGACTATCGTACATAGAAGAAAAAACAGATACAGTCCGTCGTGCAATGTATAGTATTGTCATTAGGGGTGGATGTCGAGCCAGCTCGGCTCGTTTTGGCTCGGCTCGTTCGAGCTCGTTAGTCAAACGAGCCAGCTCAGCTCGGCTCGTTAAGGAAACGAGCAAAACTCCTAGCTCGGCTCAGCTCATTAAGCTCGCGAGCTCAGCTCAAGAGTTAAATTTAAAATTACCATAATAATATATATAATATAAAAAATTATAGTAT